>JAGDQP010006998.1:45559-69465 GCA_022664845.1 Lepisma saccharinum
CGTCTGTGGGAGGGCTCCTTTATTCATCGTTTAAGCGCGAAAATCTATCTTGGTCTTAACCTTCAATAACTCTACACCTCCTGTTTCCTCTACATTTTCAACACATTTCTTTCCACGATCTCACCCTGTACTTACACGCTATACAGTTGTAAACTGTTCCAAGATCCGGAAATCTACACGCTACAACAGTAAATTGCTCTCCAAGCTTGATGCGACGTCCGCTACGTGTCGCCACTGTCTCTTCAATCTTGTGCTTTGTGAACACGTGAACTTCGCTCTCTGCCTCCACACATGACTAAGTGCAACAATATACTCGAAATATCGTAGAAACTTGTATATATGTGAATGCGTGTGTGTGTCCTAATACAGAACATATAAATTGTAAATATTTTCCTCTATTTTCCGTCATTTTTATCATAAATTTACCTTAAATTGCCCTTCCAGCTTTCCTTTGTACTAGTATATTGACGTATTAGAGCACACACACAGTGATATATATACAAGTCACTACGATATTTCGTGCACACAGTTACTACTCAAATACCCATCCTTACAACACCACGAAAGCGATTTCTTTCTCCCCTGCCCTCAGGAAATGTCTGATAGTCCTTGTACCAGAAGGCAAAAAACGATGTTTTGGTATAAAATGGGGGGACCAGATGAAACTTTCAGCACTTGTACACTGACATGTCTAGAGCACGAAAATACGTGATGGACATTCCTAAAATGTAGCTATCCAAGATGGCGGCCGACGCAATTTATTAAAATCAACATAGCTCGGCTCTGAGTTATCCGATTTCGATCATTCTTTTTTAAATTAAAGATAATTTCGTTGGTTACATTTTTATTTATGAGCAATATTTTCGTAAATTTAATTGTTTTTCAGTTAAATGTAAAAAATGTTTCATTTTAGCCTGTGATTGATTGAAACCTATCTTCTAACATAAAATACAGCTTGTAACCCAGGCTTTAACTTTAAAGAACAATTAAATCCAACAAGTATAACCCGAGATATGGACAACTATTAGAAAATTTCTGCAATACGAGGTAACATTGCGGAGGCAGTAATGTGTGTAGGGACTACATGATGTTTTGGTATAAAACGGAAAAAACAAATGGAACTTTCAGCTCTTGAACACTTGTCTATGAAGAGCGCGAATATGGACGATAGACATCATAAAACGGTAGTTGTTCAAAATGGTTGTTAGCGCCAATTTTTCAATGTTACATATATCGGCATCACATTACAAGGTTTCGATGGTTCCTTTTTTAAATGAAAGATCATTTCTTTAACTTCAGTATTAATCAAGAGTAATATTTTCATAAATCTAATAGATTTTTTGCTAAATTTAAAAATGTACGTTTTTACCTAAATTATTTTATTTAATATTTACTGAAGTATATTTGTTTTTTTAAGTGAATTTTAAAAAAATAACAAAAAATGTTTATTATTTTCTTATTTAAGGTCTTATTACGAAACGATATTTTTTGAGATAAATATATGCTTTAAAAATGCTACTGGATCGCGATGGGTCAATGGTTTAGCGTTCACCTCTGATGCTAGAGGGTTGTCGGTTCGACCTCTGCTTATGCTATATGGACATTGTGGTGGACTAACACCGTGTGCGTAGCTTTGCTCGGGGTTCTCCCGTTTCCTCCCCGTTTCTTTATTCCACCAATTCTTCTCATCATGCATCCGGCCTGAGTCAAAGTTGCCTACAGGTCTTAAAATTAAATTCAAAAGATACTGCTTCTAATATATACTTTTATTTGAACAAAAGGGAAATAATATCCGATAATCTGGAACTAAAATATCACTACAAATAAAAAGTTTGGTTCTCTGTTGTACTGTACAAACAGGTTAAGGGAAGTAAATGCATTGTGAAAGATGTTAGAAACTAACTGAAAGTACTTGATGTTGGCCAAAGTGTCTCAGAAATTTTTAAGTAGCATCAGCTGTATGTAATAAGGTTCCATTCAGGTCAGGCTGTGACAGTGAAAGTGCATTTGCAGGACATAGATCAAAAGGTTTACTGGAACAGCACAAACTATGTCACAACATTCAGAAGCCTAGAAATCGCGTAAACTGTTTCACATGAGTTATTCAAGACAATTGGAAAGCTTACTTGTGACATGTATTCCAAGAAAATAAAAGTTGGAAGTGCCAATGAGCTGCGATAAAATTATTTACATCCAAAGGCGGGTGAAGTCGATACCATCGTGCAAGGATACATTGGAACGCGCAAATTTCCAGATAGGGATTTAGATACGAAGACTAAAAAAATACTGGATCGCCGGAGCATCTGTACCAAAAACTGTTGCACTTGCCATCCTGCGTTACAGTTGTTACAGAAATATGCAGTAATTGCTCTGGTTCAGATTATCGGTTAGCGTATTATTGCTCTTCTCTTCAAATAAAAGTAGAGTTTTTTGCAAAAGCATTTATTTACCTAAAAATAATAGTTTTCTAAAATGAATTTACATAATAAGAAAATATTATGCGTATAATTTTGTTTTCTCATCTTTTTTAAAAATAAATTTTCGCCTAAATCTAAAATCTGCCTCAGTCAAATATTAAATAAAATGATTTCGGTAAAAATTCACATTTTTTTACATTTAACTGAAAAACTATTAGATATATGAAAATATTGCTCATTGAAGTCAAAGAAATGATCTTTCATTTAAAAAAGGAACCATCGAAATCTCGTAATGCGATGTCGATATATGTAACATTGAGAAATTGGCGCAAGCCACAATTTTGAACGGTCGCCATTTTGAATAACTACCGTTCTGTGACGTCTATCAGCCATATTCATGCAGCTCATAGACAAGTGTTGAAGAGCTGAAAGTTTAATTTGTTCCTCCCCGTTTTATATCAAAATACCATGTAGCTTCTACACGCATTTATACTTGTCGGATTTAATTGATTTATTTTAAAATTAAAGCTTGAGTTACAAGCTATATTTTATGTAAGGCCATTGGTTACACTAAAACCAGTCTTTTCAAAGTAAAATATTAAATAAGAAAATATTTTTGGCATAGCCCAAAAACAGCTTTCCTTCTTAACCTGGTCAACCTACTTCTCACATGTAACAACTTCCCCTTTGACGACAAACACTACCTTTAGATCCGAGGCACAGCCATGGGTACGAGAATGGCATCTTCTTATCCTAATCTCTTTATGGGCAAAGCTCGAACAGGATTTCCTGCAAACTCAACCTTTGACCTCTCTCCTCTGGGTAGGATTCTTTTACGATATAATGATGGTATGGACTTATGGTGAAACCAGTCTCAAGACATTCCTAGAATAACTGAACCAATTCTGTGTTTTCCAGTTCACTTCAAAATAGTCACATTCCTTGATGTGGACATCACTTTAGAAAACCACATCTTCAATACTTCCCTTCACATAAAACCTACCAACTACATGTAGTATTTACACTACTCAAGTTCACATCCTTACCACACCAAGAAAGCAACTCCTTTCTCCCTTGCACTCAGAGGACAACGCTTGAATTCCACTACCTCTGCTACTGAAACTTACAACCGACGCCTCCAGGAAGCTCTAGTCAACCGTAGCTACCCACCTAACCTTGTAACCAAACAGATTCGCCTTTCATCCTCACACATCCAAACCACTCAAACCCTCAACCCACCGTCGCTCAATTCACCGGCTCTAATCACCCAGTTCCATACTAAACTAACCAAGTTCAAACAAATCCTACACTCTCATTTCCACATTCTAAAATCTCACCCAGACACAAGATCAGTATTCCCTACCAAACCTAGATTAGTTTTTCAACATCCACCTAATCTTAGAAACATCTTAGTCCGTACAAATCCTTCCTCGCCACCACCCCAAACCGGCGCCCATGAATGCATGAGACCCAGAAGTAAGACCTGCTCAATATTCATCACTTCTCCCACAATCACGATCAATACTGCTAATGGCCGGTACACCATCAATCCCAAGGGTACATGCCACACCTCTAATGTTATATACATCCTAACCTGCAAGTTCTGTGATGCCTTTTATGTGGCAGAAACAAGTTGTGCTTTCAACATTCGTATTAATAACCATCGTCACCTTTGTAATATCAAAATACCGGATGCCCCAGTTTCCTTGCACACAGAGTCCCACAATACCAATTTTGATCTATCTTTTTTGGTTGCCATAATATACATTTTATCCCCTACGACCAGCACCTCAACATGCCGTCTATGGGAAGGGGCCTTTATTCATGTGTTGAGTGCGAAAATGTATCCTGGACTTAACCTTCAATAACTCTAACCCGTTTTCTGTGCATTTTCAACACTTTTCCTTCCACAATCCTATCCAGTACTTACACGCTGTACAGTTGTCAGTTGTTCCACACGCCATTCAGCATTCAACTGTTCTCCAAACTATGCACTATCCGCTACGTGTCGCTACTGCCGTCCTAGTCTTTTGTTCTATGCACATGTGTTTGTCTCTCTTCCTACAGCAAGTCTACGATATTAATATTGAAATATTGCCAAAAACTATGTCAAAATTAGTGTTGTGTACGTGTGTGTGTCTTATTTTTCTACGGAACATATACGCTGTAAGTATCTTCCTTACTTTTTATCATAAATTTACCTTATATATATATATATTAGAAAAGTAAATATTATGAAGACATTAAATATTATTGCCAGGGTGAGAAAAATATTCTAAAAAGGACCACTGCATTAAATTCTATATTAATCTTTAAAACCGGGAAAGGAAATAAGGAAATTTTCATGGAAAGAACTTTTGTACGTAATTCATGGAGATGTTACTGCTAGCCTTCAGCGTAAATAAAATTGAAATTTTGCAGTGCTTGTTCCATTGATTCTTGGTTGTGTGTCTGAAGCTGGTTATATATTCCTTTCTGTATCATGTAGCATGTTAATCAAGTATCGCATAGCATTTTTAGAGCACTTCATTGTCTCCCTACGTGCCATCGTATAGCGAAAGTTGTACCAGTACTGCATTGTGAGAATATTTGTGTTGGTATAGCTTAACTTCCTTATCGAAGATGGTTTCCTAGCTAGCACCTTATTCAGAACATAAAAATAAAATATAATCAGTATCTCCCTTCCTTGGTATTCAGTGATTATATGACTGTCTATAATCTGTATCTGTATATTAAATTAAGATAATGTTAATCTCCATTGAAGATCTGGAGCACAAATTTCTAGTAAAATGTAAGTATACAGTATTCCAATTCCAGTAATAAAACTAAATATTGATTTTATTAAGTAACTACTGTTCTTATTATGTTGCAAAGAAGTATTGTTACAAACGCATTAAAGAATAATATACTAAGTATTGTAAACAGTCTGTATATTGGACGATGTTCAGAAAGAATTGTCGCTAATTTAGCGGGAAATCGATCCAGTCATCTGATTGCCGGTCGGGTGCTCTACAAATTAGTTACTTTGTATTCGTCGAACTTCACTGGGTTTCTAGTGTCTAAAGGAAAGACATGCCATTTGTTTTGGAAGTTTGAATTTTACTTCCTATCTTCATGAAATCGAAAGTCCAAAAATTTATTCTGCAAAGCGTGCAGTTCGAATGAAATCTATATTTGTTATACAAATCCCTTGCATGTGCATATAAGTTGGTAGAGCACCCGATTTGCTATCAGGCGACCGACGTTTGACTTTTCACTAGACCAGCGATATGTTTTTATATTGTAAATGTACAGTTTTAGGCTTTATAGAAGCTAAATATGTAGACCATCTGTTTCTTTTTCTTCACCCCTGCCTATGGGAGAAGAAAGGGAGACGTAATAACCCTGTCCTTAATATACAAGTAAGGTATCAGTACAAATTAATTACGGTTTTAAGATATCAGCCAGTTCTCGTATACTATTCATTCAAATTCTTAATCTGCAATTGTTTGTTCTTATGATTTTTGTGATGGTTACTGATCCGAAATTAATATGAAAATATAGTTGCTACGTTATGAAAATTTTGTTGACCCGTTTGAAATTTTCCAGTAGTTGGGATATTCCTGGTATATAATTTGTTTAAAGTAACTTTTAATCTCTTTAGAAAGTGTTATGTTCTAATTAGTTCGAAAACTATTTTTGATGTCAGTATGCGGAGTTTAGCTAAGTTTAGTTTGAATTGCGATGTATATCTTGGTCGAGCACGCGAGTCCAAGCATGGAATCTGCTATATAAGTAGGATCGAAAGCAGAGTGTCGGTGCTAAAACCATCACTTGATGCCATTCACAGCTAAAGTGACCTTTACTTGTCACCCTGTTTCACCTACTTAGCAAACTTCGGTGGATTATTGAGCATATGTCCAGATGAGCCTTTAAGTTGAAAGAAATTTGATTGAAAAGCATTTTATCGGGAGGGAGTAATCCTTCGAAAAATACAGAATTTACTTACAAGTTTCCTTCACGGAGTTCGTGTGTGCCATTAGAAGTATATTTTAAGATTATTCTAAATGCTAATTTATACACACATTTTTGCATGCATTCCGCCAGTGTGGGAAAAATGTAGATATCTTGTAACCTGAAGTGTCGAACTTATATACTTCCCCAGGGAACACGGTGTTCACTTTAGTATGAAAATTTAGTGGGTGAATTTAGAGCTGAAAGTACTCGAGATGAAGGCAAAGTTTATTCGAACTAGCGTGAACGGTCTATTCGAATATTGTTTTGATCATTTTTCTTGGGC
The DNA here is from genome assembly GCA_022664845.1 of Lepisma saccharinum. Classification (NCBI taxonomy): domain Eukaryota; kingdom Metazoa; phylum Arthropoda; class Insecta; order Zygentoma; family Lepismatidae; genus Lepisma; species Lepisma saccharinum. Next base: position 52,256 of record JAGDQP010006998.1, read on the forward strand.
CAGAATGAATTTAAGAGAAGTCAGGATATAAAGTTATGTGTTACAAGCAATTATTATTTCTGTTATTTTCACGTTGAATTACGTACTCTTTTTTTCTTTCAATTTTAATTATATTCATTTGCCCAATTATGGAAGAAGATAGGTTGGAAAAGTATAAATTAGAATATAAACCTGAGTATCGTCAAAGGGATTGACAAAACACTTAATTTATGAAAGTTTTAATAAAGACGTAACAAATAAAATGCATGCCTACAGGTTATGCAGAAATCTGATCTGTGCGAATGCAAGTTGGAACTTTCGCGTAAAATAATTGATTGCTGAACAGACGAAGAGTTGATTCTTCAATGGTTGCTCTAGCATTTAGCTGTAAGGAATAGATAATGTCAGTATTTTATTTGTTCCTTTTATGTATCGGTAAACAGATCCAGAGAGAAAATTTTGTAGAGAGGGGAAGATCCCAACCACCATCCTTACAAACCGAATACAGCCTAATTTGATCTTGACGCTGATAGTTAACGGTAGAACACCGGTTAAGCATACGGGAGATCAGAGTTAGATTTTCCACTTCTCCAGTAGTCAACCTAACCTAACGAACGAATATTTCAAGAGTTAAAAATGTACTTATTGCTTTATATAATTTCTCAAAGTTAGTGTCCGATCGTGCTTGTGGATAATAACTTAAATTGGATTTTATGTCATTTATCCTGATTTATGTTTTCTAGTTGGAAATGGTAGCCATGGAAAACCCAAAAGATCTGAAGAAACAATTGGTTGTTGAATTTGATGGAGAACAAGGTATTGATGAAGGAGGAGTATCCAAAGAATTCTTCCAGCTTATTGTTGAGGAAATTTTCAATCCTGACTATGGTATGTATTCTTCATATGATAAGCGTATTTCTAAGTCAAAGTTGTACCTGTAGCTGAAGAGCGAACTAAGTAATCAGAAAGAGTGGAGAAGGGTGGAAAATAAATAACGTTAGGTGGGGAGGATGTGTGTGTGTAACAAGGAAATACACACAAAAGTAAAGTAAATGACATTACATGGCATCATCACTTACAGAGGAAGTGAGACAGTCAGGATTCCAGTATCGAGCCTCCGTTTTTGAAACTGAATAACCGTCCGAGCAGAAAGTAGAGAGGAAGAATATTGTCAATAAAAGAAAGGGAAGGAAAGTTGTAGGAAGGAGGGAGAAAAGGCTTTCTGAATAAAAGAAAAGACACGAAAGAATGAATGGGGAAGTGTGATACAGTTCCGTTTGGATAAGGTGAAAGAACGTTCCAAAAGAAAGAAACCGATAAGAAACGAGAGAAAATTACAATAGTGTAATAATAATAATAAGTAATGAAATCACAGATCATCGCCATATTCGTTTAAGTTATGTCAAACTTACTTTCATTACGGTCATTTCAGGCATTTTTTACATTTCAACATAAAAGACGATCACACTGCTGCTGATGTAAACAATCTTAGAAAGGAATCACAGACATATTGCCCAAGATTTCCTGGAAGTTGACTGCTTTCTACGTAGGAAAACTACACGTATGCATTGCCCAGGAACTCTTAAACTTTTCGAGCATTTATAGTACTAGGAAACAGAGAAAATTCTTTAATAAAATAATCGGCTTCTTTTAATACCGTGCCGCCGTAGCTCACTGTTAGAGCGTTGGCGTAGCGTTCGGGAGGGCGTGGATTCAATCCCAGCGGGCGACCATCCTGACTGAGGGTTTTTTCTCAGCCACACAGGCAAATGCCGAGATGGTACCTTCAATTTAGGCTCTGGCCGACATCTTCCTTCATCCTTTCCACTCTCCTATCCCGGTCTGAGTCTTAGATGCCTAAAGGCCATAAGTAAATTTTAATTCAGTTCATGTTTTTTGCTGAATATGTTGTTACAAAGTTTAATTAGTTTGGTAGACGATCATTAGAAGAGAACTTTTATGCAGATGTGTATGTGTTTTGCTATATTTTATGAGTATTTTTGTGCGATTGAACGTTGATTAATCCATAAAAATTACCGTAAATGACGCTGATTTATACTGTTGATAAAGGTTTTTCTTTTTAGTACTGGGCAAGTAGAAAAATGAGTTTTGTCTTTAAATTTAGTATCAATAGAATGGAAGTATCAACACGTTCAACTATGTTTATTTTTTGTTATTGTGTTGTTTTTTTTTCCTCAGGTATGTTTACGTTAGAGCAGGAAACGCAGACAGTTTGGTTTAATCCAACGTCCTTTGAAAGCGATGCACAGTTTACTCTTATTGGTATCGTATTAGGCTTGGCAATATACAATAACATTATTCTTGATGTTCATTTCCCAATGGTAGTGTACAGGAAGCTTATGGGCAAAAAAGGAACCTACCATGATTTACAAGACTGGAATCCTGTAAGCATTTTTATTACATTTTATTTGTTCAGTGTGTAGTGTTTCTATTCAGATATACTAGGTGTAAGTGTTAAAGCATACATAATCCCTGTCCAAAAAGGACTCGAAGTTGGTTTATAACACGGCAATGAAGCATGATATATGCGAACCAGTGGCGATCATTTGTATCGGTGACCTTGAGGTTATTCCGCCTTCAGCAATGGGTCTTGCAGTAAAGATGTTGGGTCAATGGCGAATTTCTGGTAGTTGACAGTGAAGGAACCTGTGTGCATGAAATTTGTTGAAGATTGGGCAAAGCATTGCTACAAGAAGCGTGTATGTTTTAGCTGCACTCAAATATTACTAATAGTCACTGCGACCTAAAACCACGCATGAATTGTCAAATGTGTAGATAATAGATTGTCATTCAGTTTGAAGATAACGTTCATTGTGAGCTTATTTACGTGTTCATACAATAAACGGACTGTTCTATGTGACCGCCACGAAGCGTTTACGGGACAAAGTGCGACGAAACAGGCCTAAAGAGTGGAGAAACAATCTGGATGGGGCGACATGAGAGTGCACGAGCCTTTTCCTCGTTGTCTGTGACATTTTCGCTGAACACAGAAAGACTGTTGTAGACACGAAGTGATCGTATTAACTGAATTTGACGTCTGTAGACTTTTACGTATCCTTCAGATGGAAATCCATCCTTAAAGTTCTCCAGTTTCGAGCAAGAGCTCATAGAAGAAAATTCCTCACGAGATCTACAAGCTATATTAAGTGCTTATTACCTATATTAGCACTTCTCCAAATCAAGTGCTAGGACATCTTCGCAAAGGTGAAACAATCTGGGAACAGGTACAAGTAGTAATAAAGCATTATAATTTTCTCAGAGGTTCGGTTTTGTTTTGGACAGCCGTTGTATAACAAATTTTGTGGGAACTGATAAAACACTTTTTGTAAACCTTGCAGTGCTATAAAGAGTAGGAAGTTTCATGAGTTGTGGTTTTAGAGAAAGGTAAAAGAAACTTCACAAAATGACTTTAGTCATTTGTAATAAGCATTTCGAGCTTTACGTATTTACATTCAGCACTTTTAATGTGAAACTCATACACATATCTGTTCATATTCTTTCCTCTTTCGTAATGTTTTCTGGTAGTGTAATTCAGAGTGACAAGTTGATATTTATTTAATAAAATCTCAGATACAGCTAGAAAGCTTTGAGAAAAGGAGAAATCTGTTAGATTCATTCCATCGTAATTTTGCACAGGCTCAAATTTCGTTAAAAAGCAGTACAACATTACGTTGCTAATGAAATTCTAGTCTAAACTAATTTCATATATTGCCTGGCATCATTCCCATTTAAACGTTTTGAGTTGAATAGAAGATGGCTGCCGTCCGGTTCTCCCGAGGTATAGCATGTTTCTATTATGTCGAATTTTACGTAGCACAACTTAATTCGATTTAAAACTTTCCAAATTTCACCAGGCGAATGATGGGATGGTTCCTTAACAAAGGAACTTTTCCATTCCTACCCCGAAAGAGATCGCCGAGGAACGTCATCAGTCAGACTTGCTTGTTCAGCCCAAAAAAGAAAAGATTAGTATGCGACCTAGTACCTACCAGAGGTTTGCATTTTTGTATATATCATATCGTCGTTAAAACAAAATTTCTTTTTTAAATTATTTGTGTGTTTTCGTTAATTAATTAATTATTATAAGGCATTAAAACATCGCGTACTAGAAGCTGAACCGAATAAAATGAGTTGAATGTTTCCAAAATTCACTTAAAACATTTCACCCGGCCTCTTTAGAATCGTCAGTTGCCTTTTAACAGAATACTCCGACGTTTCTGTATCTATATTTGGAGCCGAGATACGCCGAAAAATGAAGGATGTGTGATCAAAAACTTTAATTTTAAAAAATCGCCGTAACTCAGCCAAGAATATATTTATTTGTTGTCCGCGACATACCGACTGGAGAACGGTTCTTGAATAACGTAATATCACTCAACCAATTAATCACCGAAATGCATTAGCTTGTATAATTTAAATCTCGTTCCCGGTTTTTGTCAGGCTTCGTTATGTTTTTTTAAGGTTTAATATTTTCGGTAGATCTACCATTTTCCAAAGGGTATTGCTTGCTTACTTTTGTATTCTATAGTAAAAAGAAGAGAGAAGGGTTTGATAAGAGTACTTTCAATGTGCATTTTGTATGAAGTTATAAATTAAATGGCCTATTCCCTCGAATTCAATTTTTGCGCAGATTATTTAGCGGTTGTCAGTTTTATCCGACAGTTGTTAATTTAAATTTATCGAGTGAATGAACGCTGTATTTAAATATTATCCATTTCCATTACAGACTTTATACAATGGACTGAAGGAACTTCTTTCCTACGAAGATGAGGATATGGAGGAAACATTTATGCAGACTTTCAAAATATGCTATCAAGATGTCTTTGGGTCAGTATTGTTTCACGAACTAAAGGAAGGAGGAGAAGAAATATACGTTAGCCAAGACAATAAAGTGGTAAGTAACAGTGATTCTCGGTCTGTTCGAAGACGCTCAGTGTAAGAATTTAATTAATTTGAACTTTGTTTAAACATAATGTAAGAGTTGTGTGGCAAGAACACTATAATATAGACTGTACTGAAGTAAGTGAATTGCTATAAGTGAGGATTAGGTACTTCGTACTGTTTATAAATATAATAATTTTACTTTGAACATGGAATATGTTTTTAACAGTAATAAATTTCGTATTTCGTTGCTAAACAATGTACTTATTTTTTTCTTATAAGTTGGTCATGCAGCTATGACCTTTAGTTTGTTTGAAGACTGAAGGAAGACGTCCTTCGGCATATATTTTCAGGAAAGGGAAAAGTTGTGTGGCTATGGTCTCACAAGAAGATGGTTACACTAAAACCTATCGTGATATTTTACTATACCCTTCAGAACATCATACAAAACACGTGTAGAAAAATACAGCTCCTGATAGTCCCTGCAAGGGTGTGAAACAATTACTCAGAGAAGAACAAGAGTTAAAGTTCGCTCCAGTTTCGCGTATGACGCTGTCCACAAGGTAACCTCCAACTATAACAGTCAGATTTGTTTATTCAAGCCGATTTATATGGTACAGTCTATTAGTATACACTCACATCGCAGTGATCTCATGTGAATAGTATCAGCATCTTGTGTGAGTTTGCGTCTGCATGGACATTGATACTGTACAATCTGTTCTTTTCCAACCTCACGGTCTTGTGTGAAGAGTTTATTTATTTATGTATTTCTATCCCCATAAGAAGTGTTGCAGCTCAAGGCAGTTAAAATGTGTTTACAGTGACTTCGTGTGGAGGAGAGTTTGTCTGAAAACTCCTAATGATAACAGACCTCTTTTGATTTGATTTGCCTTCCAAGTTGAAGAATGAGGTTAATATTTCTTCTGAATCTGAATTAGTTCTGATTTTTTAATGGGTAATGCGGAAATACTATATCAATATTACGTTATTACGTTTCATGCTCGTCTCACTCGTTAAGACACCTAGGCAACCCGGTTTCTTTACCTTAAAGACCCATAATTTATCTTCTTTCGTATCTTCAAAACTGTTTATTATGACTATGACTAATATATAGTAGGATTTTGTACTGTAACATGATATCATTCTTCATACTGTGCTACAAATGTGTGTAAAAGTAAATAAGAACTCCAAGACTCATGTTAAGAATACTACAAATAGGCCACTTTCAAAAGTAAGTCGCTCTTTTATTCTAGTTTTGTGCGAACTAATTCTGAAGCGGTTATTTATTTCTTTTCTTCATTTTTATCTGTGTTTGTATATCTGCTTTACTATGTTTTTTAATCTTTCTTAGACAATGTTGATCGACGAAACCTGGGAGACTTCGAGGTATTAGTTGAATTTGAATTATTTATGGCCTTTTGGCGTCTTTGGCTCAGGTCGGAATGGATATGTAGAGAATTGGGACCTTGCTTAAAGTAGCATCCTCGCATTCGCCTGGTGAAACTGAAGGAAACGCTGGAAAACGTCAATCTGGATGATCGACCGTGGGGTTCCAACCCGCGTACCCTTATCCTTTCGAGGTATATTTAAAGATTGGAGGTACATCACGTACGGCAAACAGACTTCAACTTTCACACTATTTCTTATGACGCATCGAATACCGTGATAAATGTTAGCTTTAAGTATAGGTGGAGTATAGTACTGAGTGAGAAGATCCATTCCATCTAGAGTATAGTGCAGCAGTTATCGTAGTCAAAACGAACATTGTTTATACGCGTTCGTTAAACTTTCCATTATTTTTTTTCAGACTTACTTTTACGTACCCATAAATATTTCATTACAGCTTTGGCGTTCCATCTTAGTAGACATTAATGCTTACCATTTTCTTTATACCGTTGTACTATGAAAAGTTTCTTGTATGTACGTATTTTAGTTTTAGAAAGGGAGAATAATAAATATTGTGACTAAAATAGTACCACGTTTGAAATATAGACAACGTTTTACAGAAATGCTATACAATTAATTAATCGTACTAGTGGTAAATGTGGCTTTAATCTTTAGAAAAATAAACTTTTATAAAAAGAAAATATTTAATGTTCCTTATTTATGTATCGATCTATGTTAATGTACTTAGAAAGAAATAGAAGGTACAGAATCGATAATTAATAGTGGTAATTCATCTTTCGTGGTGGTATCTAGCGAAGCAAAATGTCTTCTAGAAAAATTCTCCCTATGTATCTGGATCAGTCGATTTTTATTCATTTCCCACAGTGGGACAACTTCTTCGGTCCCCAAAATATTGAAAAATGAGACAACAGCTGGAAAAAATGCTTATTATTATATTACTTATCACCACCACATTTGTGGCATTGGAGCATCTTAGGCCGCAGTTGACATTGGAAGAAGGAGCGGGATGTTTTCCGTCTGACATTCATATTGTTAGCATGGCATGAGGAAAGTCTGAACATCTACCAATCCACGGTCGGCGACTATTGGTTCTAGATCATGCACCTTGGAGGCTGTATTATTATTATTATTGAAGTTTTTGTTATGCATGTAAATGCCATGTCACGTATTTTTGTGGTGCTGAGTAAAATAACTACTTACGTAATCATTCCATTTCAGGAGTTCGTTGACCTGTATGCAGACTTCTTGTTAAATAAAATGGTTGAGAAACAATTCAAAGCATTTCGACGAGGCTTCCAAATGGTAACTGATGAATCACCTCTTCATTTGCTGTTCCGGCCTGAAGAAATCGAACAACTTGTCTGTGGAAGTAAGGTACGTGTTTATGAAAAATAATATTTTGTTAAAAATATGTCAAATGACTTGAGATAAGTATTTTTTAACAATGAACTCAACCCCTATTTTTGGGTGCGTAACATGTAAAGATATACATTCCATTTAGTAAGACAACAAGGCATAGAAAACGAGACTGACTGTGCTCGCAGAAATGACGTTATCATCTAGTTGCTTTAACCTTTATAGGACGGTGGACGCAGGTGCTAGGTCCAAATTTGAAACTTCCATAGCTAAACTCCTAATTAAGCTAGAGAGATGATCTAGGTATAGTTGTGCTCCTGAAGGATGGATCTTTCTGAGTGCATTTCATCCATGTTGGGGGGCCCGCAGAGGAGAAGCAAAGTTTGATTTCCTATCTCCTTCCGCCCACCCTCTCGCATTTCGGGACCCAATTCCCCCCACCCCCCTCCTACCTCCCCAACAGTGATAAATGAATATGCTAACTAGTGATACTCTATATGTGAACATGAGGGGAAAGGGAAGGGGGTGAAGTTTGCTTTTTTTTTTAAGTATAAAATATCTACGTAAATTAGAAATATTGTCGGTACCGTTCGATAGAAGGCAACATATATTTTCAAAGAATTGGTCTAGATGTATAATTTTTGTTGCTTTATATTCTGGAGAGAATAATGTAAAAATTCATATTCATATTGATGGGGTATTGCGGCTTGTGGGGAGGAGAGTGAATGTAAAATTTATTTAGGTGATTATTTTTTTCCTAAATTTCATAGGAAATAATTACTATATAGACCTTCTATAGGCTACCTATTTTTAATTTTTATTTTATTCCAAACAGGAAGATTTAATTTTCTAAAGCTTTGATTCATATTTCACGCAGCTGCTCGTTAGCTGCGGGTGTTGAGCCAAAAATAGAACTGTTTATAGAAGCGTAGTTTTGTTTGTTGGACAGTGTTGAAATTCGCTAGACAAGTTTGAAAGAGAAAAAAGCAGGTACTAAATGGTACAGAATTTATCTTGTTGGAATCTGTGTTCCATAAGCTTTACAACGAGTTGTGAATCATAACTCGGTGATAATTACGAGCTCACTAGGGCCGTCTACGATTTTCTTAAATTTCTTGGCCGTCCTATAAAGGTTAGTGTGTGTAGCTTCAGGTTCGAAAGAATAGAAGCTGGCTATGATTTTCTTTAAGCTAATATTGAACAACTGTTTTGAAGATTTTGTTTGTTTGTTGTGTTATGCACTTTACACGAGGACCTTGTGTACACCTCAAAGTTTTGCCAAAAGAAAACTGACAAAGGCCATATCTACGGACGGCTTCTTTTATTCCCTCAACTTTTTAACCTACCCCTTTTCATCTGAGGAAACCAATGCATCTATTGGCGAAACTTGTGTTTTTAATCGCCATTCTGTTAGAAGGTACGATGGTACCATGTTGACGGTAAACCGTGTTTATGGTCATTGTTGAAAAATACACACACAAAAAAAATTGTTACCTTGACTAGGACTCGAACTCTGGTTTCCCAGTTGCCGTTGATTGTTTTAACTATTACACTAACACTGCACGGGCAATTTCCTGTGTATATGGAACCCGCTATGTAAAGGTGATATTGAACCCAAGGCACTCCACGATATGCGCCGATTTTTAGTGAGGAATCTCGTAATACGAAAGAATTACTGTTACTTTTGTCGATCGGTGACGGCAACGACCAATTTTTCTGTGTATTTTTCACTATTGTACACTATAACAGTAACGTGAAGAGTAACTTACCGTATTTATTCGCGTAATTTTCGCCATCGAATAATTTACACACCCGAATTTTAAAGGCCATTTTCTGTAATTTCCCCCCCTTCTCGTTAATTGGGCACGAGCCTTTTGTGTGAGACAGTGAGTCATTCACCCACGCCATTTCCCCGTACCCCCCAACCAGTAGCATCTCTAACTTTCTTTTCTGCAGCGATCTTTAACTCGTTATTTTATCGTTTTGAGAAAACATTTTCAAAGCAAGTACTGTGTATGACATTTTCGTACGACAGTAAAAATAATGAGGGCAAAGGGTCGGAAATATTTTGCGTGATCTGGTCTTTCGCAAACAGGCATGTTTCATATGTCTTCCAAAATTATTCCATGTATAACGCACACCATTGTTTTTAGTTGATATAATGTCTGGCTTCGGGTCACAGATAAGCGATCTTTTCATTCTCTTCCTAGCCGGTAATTTACAGGCTTCTGCGATTCGTTTTACCCGTATTTTGCTGTTTAGAGATCCATGAAATTGATTTCCTCGGAACCATCATGCGCTAAGCTCAACTCTGCTAAAAGAAACAACAACGTATTTTGGTATGTTTTGCTTGTGAAAAATTCAGGTGATTCTCATTTTTTTTATTTCGCGCGTAATTTACGCACCCTCATTTTAAAACACTTTGTCTCAGCAATGCCAATTTTTTGCGAACATACCTAAAATACATACCTTATAAACTATTATATCGTGGCTGCAACACCCTACAAATATAGGTTAGCAAAATGGATTGCTAAAAGTACATACGGAAACGTATAGTAAAGAATTCATTTGAGGTCAAGCAACAAATTATAGCACTTATCAATGAAAATTGCATCTGTTCACATCCAGTCCCATTGATTTGACTATACAGTGTGCAGAAACGCTCGTAAGGAAATCTAAAATAGCTTCGTTAGAAACAAAGTAAATAATAATAATGCTTAGATATGTTTGCAAAGCAGTGTATTTCAGTTTGGATAAACTTTTTTATTTAAAATAAAAAGGGGGTTGTGTATGGGTAGCTCCTGTCCCCAAGCCTATCTGACATAGTCGTGAATCATTTCGGATCAAATATTTTAAGTCTTCGACATCTAGCTAACTAGCTCAATGCGATAAACCCGAACTTGTAGTAGTAAAACAAATCTATCAAAGCGATATACAGGAAGCAAACAGCAGAAAACCTAAACCGAGTCTTCCCAAGCAGATTAAGATTCAGCCTTGTACTAATCACACAGACGTGGAGAATGACTATCAAAAATTACACTGCTTGTATGGCATAATAAGGCTTAGACATAAACATGAAATTCAAAAGACAACACACAACAATGAGAATAAAAATTATTTAAAAAAAGAGTAGGATACCAATGTTTCCGATCATCACTGACAGACTCAAGAAAACTAAAATAAATGACAATTGCAAGCCCATTTCATTTCCACCAAAAAATTACACAAAAATCGCACACAATATAAAAATTTACTACGTACCTAAAGATATAGGCAGTGGCGTATATCAGGTTATATGTAAATGTGAAAACCAGTACATTGTGATGACTAAAAGAAACCTCAGTTAGGAGACTCCAAAAATCAAAGCCCAGTGAACTTAACACCGAAAGGCTACTAAACAACATGCTTTAGAAGAATAAAATATTACATGAAAGTGTTTACATACATAAACAACCTACACTGGCTTTAGATAGTTGCTTGTTAGATAAGGTATGAGTACTACTCGTTAAAAAATTGAAATATTACTCAAAACTTGTTTATAAAGTCATTCATTTTTTCGCCATAACCATCCAACAGTTTCATGTAAATTTGCAGTCATAAATTCTTCACACACATTTGAGACCTTTGTTTTAAATCCACACCTTTGGTTCCAAGCAGATGAGCGTATTCCAGTTTCAGCAAATGGCGACACCTGTTCTTTCAAGGTTCCATCCCATCTTTGGTGGCGTACATTTAATTGATCTCTACCTTTTAATCATCCTTCGTATCTACTTTAGGATGTAAACAAATTGCTTCGTAAAAATATCTGTGGCAATAACAATAGGAAGGGGGGGACTTGCTGTGTGATTGAAGGTAAAATATTGTACTCTGATCTTCCCAAAAGGTATTGAATTTCACCTAATTGTCAGGGTGCCCAGCGGTCCGGAAAATCGGGAAAAGGCAGGGAATTTAGTTGATCAGGGAAATGTCAGGGAATTTTCTTTAAATAATTGAAAAGTCAAGGAATTATAGAATTTCAAGTTGTGCCAAATTTGTGGATGTTGGTGAGCAAGGGACGGAGCAGAGAAGGGTGTATGCTTGCAAGAATTTTACTTCGTCGGTCACTCCTTACTTTGAACCTAACCAAAGCTATTTCATACGTTGATCTTACTATTGCGCATGAAATGTAAAAATTAAGCTTAGTTTTGTATTTTTTTCTTAAAATAGTGTGTCGACGACAATCTGGAGAAACGGGATTTTAGTCTGGAAAACCAGGAAAAGTTAAGTTTTTTTTTCTGCTTGCTGAACACTTGGTTGTGGGTTCACCTGATGCGCGTTCAAGTGTATTTATCATGGGATGGAGGAACTTAACTAGTGTAATATTGCAGTGGTATATGGATCCATTTCTGCATCAGTACCTCCAGTTATATCATTGTTCTAGTGTGGCACACTGTTCTAGTCTGAATGGTAAATGACGTTACGACGTATTTATTGACCTGAGAAGTCTCGTATGTATTCATTAGAACTAAGGTTAGTTCATGGGAGATGTTTCAGGTCGCAGTCATGTTCCTTAAATATGTACCCACAATCTCTACACCGTGTGACGTAGCATTAAGACATCATCACCAGGGAAGTACATCATTATCATGGATGCGCACAGTCTCCAAGAACTTCCAGATTCTCCTTAACTGTCATAGAGCATCTAAGGATGAGAGCGCAAGTACTCATCTAGTGAAGGGTACCCAACAGCAAGATCCTACTCCCTTCGTCTGCATCCTTGCACTGTGGAAGTTAACTATAGGTATTCCAAAATTTTAGATCGTCTTCAGCTCCTGTTTATCCTCACCCGCTTGGAGTCAGCAGTGGGCGGTAACTGTTTAACAGTTCATATAGTTACATCTTGAACTACACTAATATTGAAGTCAGTCATTATTTCAACTACAAGGGTTCATCATCTTGGGCGAGAACCTAGCTAGAATTTTGAAGATTTTATTCGCAGTATTATTTTACGATTTGACTTACGTACTCTTGCTAATTTTTTTTTCTGATTTTTATCCACCAATACATTAAGTCTGTTGTCCAATGGGGCTTAGTGAAACCTTAACTTCTTGAGACGCTCAAGGAAAGACAAATGTGCTGTCACTAATATCGTTATAGTTACCTATTTGACAGCTAACACAGCATCCCCCACATACTGGCTACATACTTGTGTTGGATTATCGTCACCCACCACGTGACTATAGCAAGAGGAGGTACCTTCCCGGGGTTGAGAATGAGCAGTCTACGAAATCTATGAATGCTTTACCTTTCTGACCAGTTTTTGTAACAGAATGGAAAGTAGTGTGTAAGTTAATTAGATCGATATCGGTCTGTTCAGCTCGCTACTGGCGAGTAAGAATTCCTTTTCCTCAGTCAATTTTAATTCAATACTGATACCATCCTAAGTGCTGTATTAATAATATTTAAATAGTGTATACCCGAAAAGTACTACTTAGAAGACTTATCTTTCTACGTATTTACTTTCCAACTCTCATATTCTGGGTCTTATAACGTATATCCAGAATTTCAAGATTACCTAAATGCTTTAATCATAATTAGTTGGTATTCTACCTTAATTCTTAATTCTACCCATTTTTCTAAATGCATGAGTCGTGGAGAGCATTTAGGAATTGAATCTTAGTTTGATTTATGATTAGGCTTGTAAAATATACGTTATTAAAATAATAAGTGTAATGGATGAACGAAAGCTTAGAGAACATTTTCTTGTTTTCTTGCAGAATTTTGACTTCAATGAACTAGAAGAAGCAACCGAATACGATGGTGGCTACACTTCAGATAGTCCTATTATAAAGAATTTTTGGGAGATAGTGCATGAAATGCCATTAGAAAGTAAAAGAAAACTGTTGCAATTTGCCACAGGAAGCGATCGAGTTCCTGTTGGTGGTCTGAGCAAGTTGAAGCTTATGATTGCTAGAAATGGTCCAGACTCAGATAGGTAAGCTCTTTCATTGTGTCGTATTGAACTTGGAGGCATTGATATTCAAAGAAAGAGGTAATTGCAGCTACTCGATAATTTTCTCTGGTTTTGTTATTTTGAGAGCAACTGTTTGATGTTTATGTAATGTATGATGATGAAATGATAATATGTCTGTCTCTGGAATCTTAAGAGTACCGTTATTGTCTTCTAGTTCCATACACATGTACCTCGTTAGGGAAATAAATAAAATATTCGAAGAACTAAGTCTTACAACAATGCGCTTAGTACAAAATCCACATACATAGTACAAAAAGTTACGTCACTCCTTGTTCTGGCAAAAGCACAAAATATCATATTTTAATGACAGGCCATTATTGCAGTAGTTTCTTAATTTAGCACGGGTTGTGATTTGTAAAACTTTGGTAAACTTTATTTTATATGCGCCAGTCTAGTAACTGTTGACTTCGGCCCGTCACGATTATCCGTCACGTTCTAGTTAAGACACCCATGTCCCTGCCGGGACTCGAATCCGGGATCTTCGAGTCGTTGGCCTAACGCCTTAGACCGCACGGCTACCCGGTCGGCGGTTCTGATTTGTGTATGACAGATAAAAATGTTGCTCTAATGAGGTCGGTATATAATTCTTAGATGATGTACAGCAGAGGGTAACTTCCATTAGAAAATCCCACAAAATCTAACTGTGCCAGGATTTTATTACATCAAAAATTTACGAAATTGACAAATTATTGTGTGTGGAAATTACAAAACTTTAGCTATATTTTGTTTTATTAGTAAGACAATGGAAACCCAGAAGGGTAATTTAAGGTAAAATTAAAGATAAAAAAGGAAGGAATTTACTTACAACTATTTTGCTCCAGACAAAAACACATAAACACAGAATACGTAAGTTATTTCGAACACTATTCGTTGTCAGGTAGAGGAGAATGAACTACGAGCACGTGCATACTGAACAAAAACCTAAGGCTATAGTGGTGTCACAGAGCGGACGACGCATCAAACTTGGAACCGTTGACTAGTGTATTGCGTGTAAGTTTCAGGAAGGGATCGTGTGAGGATATGTATTGAAAATGAGCAAGGTTTCATTTTTGTGCTCAAACCGTGACTAAAGGCTCCTTCACACGGTGTGTAGAGGTGCTGGTCATAGGGGGGGAAATGTGTATTATGTCAACACAGATATATCAATGGTGATGTGTGACTGCGTGTGTAAGGAGATTGGAGCATCAGGTTTGTTGATTGTTTAAAAGGTACGATAGTTAATACAAATGTGTAAGGCTCCATCCACCTGTTTCTCCCACATTAAAGGCATTACAGAATTTTCAGGTTAGGATTAACATTGCGTTACAGGTGTGGCATGTAGCCCTGGGATTTAAGGTGTAGTGGCTGCGAGCAGTATTGATAATAACCGCAACAGAAGTGATGATGCAGCAGATCCTATATCTGGGTCTCTTGCATATATGGGCGCCGATTTGAGGTGGTGGTGAGGAAGGATTCCTACGGAACAAGATGTTTATGAGATTAGGGGGTGCTGAAAAACTAATCTAGGTTAGGTGGGGAATACTGATCTTGTGTCTGGGTCCGATTGAAGAATGTGGAAATGAGAGTGTAGGATTTTTAAAAAAAATCTTGGTTAGTTTAGGATGGAGCTGGATGATTAGCGCCGGTAGATTGAGATTGGTGTTGGAGGGTTGAATGTGTGAGGATACACGGCGAATCTATTTGGTTACAAAGTTAGATGGGTAGCCTCGGTTGACTAGAGCTTTCTGCAGGCGTTGGTTGTAAATTTCAGTGTGAGATGTGGTTGAATTCAGGCGTTGTCCTTTGAGGTCAAGGGAGAAAGGAATCGCTTTCTTGGCGTGGTAAGGATGGGAACTTGCGTAGTGTAAATACTGCATATAGTTGGTAGGTTTTGTGTGATCTAAAGTAGTGAGGGTGTTGTTTTCTGACTTTTTTGGTTGAAATGTGCCAAGTGAACTGGAGAACACGGAACTGGTTCAGCTGTTCTAAGAACATGTTGAGGCTGGATTCATCATGAGGCCATAACATGTAGAGATTATCCAAAACAGTGGAGTCAAAGGCTGGGTAGGTAGGAAATTAGGTTCGAGCTTGCCCGTGAGTAGATTGGCGTAGGAAGGAGGCATTCTCGTACCCATGGCTGTGCCTTGGATTTGAACGTAGTGTTTGTTGTCAAAGGTGAAGTTGTTACATGTGAGAAATAGGTTGGCGAGATTTAGAAGAAAAGTTGTGGTTGGGATATGGGGTTTGGATCTCTGGTTAAGGAAGAATTCCAAAGCTGCTAGCCCAAGGGCATGAGGAATGTTGATGTACAAAGAAGTAAGATCTATAGTACAAAGTAGTATGTCAGAAGGGAGAGGTAGTAATTAATTTAATTTACAAATTGTTTCTAGAAAGTGGCAGGTGTCGCGTATAAGACAGGAATCCCTTGAACATGTGATTGTAGGAAGGAGTCAACAAAAGCGGATCTGCCTGGTTTATTCGGTCCCGGAAGTAGGTAGTTTTGTCCAAAACTAACGTGGTGGACCCTTCGTCCGCTAGAAGGACCATGTGATAGTTCTAGCGCAGCGCTGGAAGGGCTTTGCGTTGGTTGAGAGATATAGTCGAGATCAAAACTAGACGACCTTAAATCCTATAGGAAACATGGCGTCAAGGTCGTTTTGTTTTGACTTGAACTTTAGGTTAGGTTGGGTGGTGATTGGTGCTGTCCGAGATCGCTGACGTTCAAGGCTAAAATGGAGTTTGTTGGAAGGTGCGTCTGAAATAGACGGCGGTGTTGTAGGATTCAGATGAAGTAAGGGTTTGGTTGGATAAGATTACGACGGAGGTAGCAGTGGAATTTTCTGGGTAGTTCGGTATTTCTGAGAATTGGGTCGTGAGTGCAGATTGTTTATTCTATCAAGGGATATAAAATATGTAAATTAAAACCATTATATCGAAATTAATATTGCGTTTCGTGAAAATAAAAAATAAAAGCTTCCTGCGGTGGGTAAGAACACTTCGCGCATTAACCAAACATGCTACGATCCAAGTGGAAGATGTCCATACAAGCACTGACAGCGTTGCAAATTGAAACAGTACATGCTGCGCATTTGAGTAAATTCTGTTATTGCATATACATGTTTGTTGTTAAATTTCATCGAAGTGTATTATGCCAAAGTTAACATTAATAATTCCATCAAGTAATGACATGTATACAAGGTCTATTCAAAAAAGACGGAACTTTTGTTGTAATTGCTTTATTACTCATTGTACACACTTTCAACCACTATTCCCTTGAAAGTAGTGCCGTCTACTGTCAACACACATTTAAATACTTGGGAGCAAGAATGAGGTCATGGAAGAAATAAAAAGTCGCTTAGTATCGGCCAACTCGTGTTTCTATTCAGTCCAAAAACTTCTAAAATCGCGATTAATATCAAGGAAATTGAAATTGAAAATACACAGAACGGTTATTCTGCCAGTAATACTTTACGGTTGCGAAAGTTTGAGTACGACTAGCAGATGAACATAAATTACGTGTATTTGAAAATAAGGTTTTGAGAAAAACGCCGTATATAAAGTTTTTAAGACATCA
>JAGDQP010006999.1:0-47385 GCA_022664845.1 Lepisma saccharinum
AAAAAATGTAGCATTTGTATGGGGCTTTCATTTAAAAAATTTTCATGTAAATCCGATTACAGGGAACCGAGATACAGGCTATTATTTAAGGTATACATGCAGGAAATTATGGTTTTTAAAAATAAACCTTGATCTTCATAAGAAACTGTACGAGATATGATAACAATGCTCATAAACAAAAATATAGTACATAAAATGATATTTTATTTTTAAAAAATCATCAAAATCCAATGATACGAACGCGAGATACAGTAAAGAATGCAAGATAGACCCAAAGCGTTTTGAACCATGGTCCGCTATTTTGAAAACCGTTTTTGGGTGTGTTCCCGTGGTCCGATTTTGTCGAATTTTGAATGTGTTATTCAGTAATGATTTCTAAATCAAAAACAGTTTAAAAAGCTTCTATTGCAATTTTGCCCAGGTTGAGGGTATAATTGCTCTAGATTTCCTGGACTATTACTGAAACACAAGTATAACTGTGTACTACTTGACAATAGCCAAGAGTTGATCTTGATTCACGATAAATGGCAGCAAAACCGTTGTAATTTTTGGGTAAGTGAACTTTGTAGTTCGGTTTAATTTTGAAAAGTTTGAAATTTATTGTATTCATTCGAATTTATTATTTACAACTAGCTGCTTGTTTGTTTCGACTGGTTTTAATTAATGGAATACAGGAACTATGAGCATTATTAGTCACGAGACTTCGAACACTCATATCGAAGCAACTCTTGCACGAAAAATTCGTGATGCTTCCTTGCTAATTCGTTCAGCTATAAAGGAAATGAAAACAATGAAATTGCTAATAATAAACTTATTGTGAAACAGCTTATCGATATAACATTGTTTTTAGGCAGACACTGTTTAGCATTTCGATGGCATCGAGAGATATTGACAAGTAGACTACGGGGAAATTACAAAGATCTTGTTGTGTTACCAGCGGAGGATTCTCACACGATGACAACGTACCTAACCTCTTTAACTGTTACCAGGAAAATTAAGTCACCTGTCCTTTTTGTCATGACGACGACAAAACCAGTTAATAGATATCATTTGTACTTACCTTAGAAATACATTTTTCCGAGAAATAAGAAACGTAAAGATGTTCAGCGCGTCTGTCGATAGCTCGTTTGACAAGTCAAGGAAGGAGCAAGCGTCTTTTATAGTAAGATACGTTAATGAAGAAACGGGTAATATTAATTAACGACTCTTGGCTTTAAACGAATCACCAACAACAACTGGTAAAGATTTGTCTAGATTATTCAATGAAGAATGTGAGAAAAATAGTCTAGATTGGGTCTCGGATCTTGTTGGGCAATCACATGATGGGTCATCGAATATGCGTTCTCCGTACAAAAGTCTCCAAGCGCTGATTACGGAACCAAATCCGAGGGCAGCATATGTATGGTGTTGGACTAAACCGGACTGTGACTGCTTCTGGCGGATCGTCTGTAAATGCTATGGATCTTTTTCGTAATTTAGAGAAGTTATTTTCATTCATAAGCAACAGCAAAAGACGCGTTCATTTGTTCGAGGAAAAACAAAAGAAGCATTACCCTAACCAAAGAATTAGAAGGTTAAAGCGAGTTAATAGCACAAGATGGATGTCCCATTCATACGCTCTGGAAACTGTATTGATAACATTTGAGGCCTTGTTGGAAGCCATAGAGGAAATTCGACACATTGAAGGACCTTCTGATAAACAAGCTGGCGCCCAGGCAGGAGGGTTTATTGCGTATTTTACTTTGGAGAGATTTGTGTTAACTGAGACAACTTTTGTTAGGATTTTTAAAATCATTGACCCTTTCACAAAGATGTTACAAAGTCCGGACTTAGATTTGTTATCTGCATGCATTGTCTATGCTTGAAACAAACCTGACAAGTATCAAGATCTCCGAAATAACTTTAATAGTATCGTCTCAGACGGGGAGAATTTCATGAAGGGCACTGAAATTGAATTTCAGCCTCTGTGTCACACTCGCTTGAGAAAACATAACATTCGTGGCGAAATAGCTGATGACGAGCCAATTATGGACCCCAAAGATTCATTCAAGGAGGAAACTTTCTACGCCAGCATTGATATGGCCATTACACAAATGAAGGAGCGCTTTGTAGAAGAAGATAACGCTACTACTTTAATGCTTCTGAGAGATTTGTCTTTGCTCTCACTGAAACGTCTTTCCGAGGTCCGCAAGAAATGTTTACCTGAAGTTGCATTCACTTCGTTTCGCTCAATTTATGGGAAATAGGTGAACGTTGACGAAGCCAGAAAGGAATACATTGCCTTCCCTTCTTGTTTGGAAGAGCTTGGGAAAACGGTTGACCTACCTAGGCATCTTCACAGCGAAAATAAATGGATTGTAGATTCGGACATAGATAGCGAGAAAGACCCGAATTCTTCTGATGATGGTGTGTCGGATGGATCTGGGAATATCTAAACCTTCCAATGTTGGCAGTATTCCAGAAATTTTCAAAATATTTTGCAAGTTAATCTGAAAACTGTTTTCCCAAATCTTTATTCTCTTCTGAAGATTGCTGTCACGTTGCCCGTAACGAGTGTTACCACTGAGAGGTCATTTTCTAAATTAAACGAGTCAAAACTGATTTGAGATCTACAATAGGTGGTGACCGACTAGAGGGTTTGATTGCAATTACTAGTGAATGGGACATCTCCATTGATTACGAAAAAGTGGTAGATATATTTGCTTCATATAGTTCAGTGCTTACGGAAAATCGTATCCTTTAGTGCCACTGATACGTGAAATGCATCTTGTGAATTGTATAATTATTTCTGTATGCAAAATGGCCGAAAGCTTACAAGCTATAAAAGAAGATGTGGTTTAGAAAATAAACGTCATTGACGATGTACTGTTCTCTGACTGGCGAATATTAACGCCAGTGTTCATCTATCAACGCCAATTTTGAAATCAGTTTGATTACGATTGAAGCACGTGAAATATATATTAGAATGTACGCCAACACTAAAAGTTCGATACATTTTCTTTGAAGTTAATGCTTCATATACTTAGAAAGAATGTTAAGTGAGCTTTCAGTTGGCTATGTTATCTAAAATGAAGCATTTATTAGAGAGTTTAAAGTAGATAACATAGCTCTTTTACTAACCAATGATCGGAACATAGCGCACTGAGGAAATGTCGTTTTTATCAATTTCAGTGATACAATTAAAGTTTTAAAGCATTACCTTATCTATGTCTGTTGTGTAAATAAACATTATTTCATACGACTGATTTCTACTTATTTTGAATTTTTGTAAAGATAATTTTGTTAAGAAAGATATTTTTGACATATTGATATTTCGGTTAAAACAGTTCCTTAAATATTTGTTTTTCTCTCGCGAAAAGTCACATTAGGGTGTTGCGGTCGGTTGATCACGTTAAAGAGGAAGAAGTAAGATAGATACAAAAGAAGAATAGCAGCGGGAAGACAGCGAAGTCTACGGCGGTCAAGATGATCATCATCACCGAGCATTTCGCAAATCTGTATGCGCTAGATATGATCTTGTTTTCAAAGCTTACGAGGGGAAAATGCTTAACACGATATGAAAATGGTTTTGTTGACCTCACTATCAAGTTTACCGACTCAGAGTGAAGCCAAGCAGTAGAACTTGAGTAAGTCTGCAAAGTTCGAATTGCAAAATATAGGAGTGGTGGAGCCTTAGACAAGAAATTAAAATACTACATACACAGCTGTAGCTTGAGGTGTAAGCACGAGAACAAAAGAGGCTAAGGCACTAAAAATATTGAAGAGCAATAGCTCAGAATTGAGAACGCCAAGCGTATGAAAAATCTATGGAAATCCTTTACCCCTCATTAGACCGCTAAGCAGTTCAGAAGAGGACATTGAGAGTTTAATAGAGAAAACTGCAACATTATGGTCAACTTAGTATCCAGTAGAACACTTAAACCTAACGAAAAACAAAGCCACGTAGAAAATGTTTCCAATTGGATATCAAAAAGAGTACTATTCTTACAAGATTGATTCAATTCCTGGAACAATCACACAGTCAAAGATTGGACAGAAAAAACGCATTCTAATTTATTTGTTTACCTGCAACAGCAGCAGCAACCTTAAAGAAAATAGCTGGTGCTATTGCCATATATATTATCAGGTTTATGAAGTGTTATGATCGCTGAGTTTCTGGTAATACTGTTCTTGTGTAAGAAGAAGTTAGTCGTTTGTTTTAACATACGTTTCTATAAACAACTGTTATATAGATTCAAGATCCTGATTGGTTGTAATTCTCTTATTATATCTTGTCAGAGTTCGAAGTATATGGACATATCTTAAATATGTCCTCGGGGCTAGGTTCGGTTCTACACATTATCGTAGGATATACGTAAGTCGAAAATAGAAGCAAGAATTACATTTAGATATAAATCGACTTATGCGAATCACAGTTGTCAATAAAGATAAAGGCAGTTCTACAAATATTGTTTGCTTTTAGTAGCTTGTTTATTCATCGGCCATGACTTCTACAAGATGCCTTACACATGTTCGAGTATTCTTATTAATTACGTAGATACGTTTTATAAAATGCATAGGAGGTAGCTAGAATTTTGGCTACTCATGATAAGACAGAATACACTACCGAACCTGAAGAACACATTGAAAGTCAGCACAGAAAAACTCATCAAGCTCTGATGCGCTTCAAAACATGAGCAGAAAGCTGTCTTGTGTATATGGTTGAACCAAAGTACCTCAACAAGAATAAATGTTCGTAGTAAAGAGTATACAACATAGTTGTGTCAGCATCGAATATATTATAATTATGCTTTCTGCATCAGTGGTAACCCATTACATCCTACTCCGGATTCTGATTCTAGTTCTGCTCCCCCTACGGCGATATAATTTAGTCGTAACCCAAACACGTGGTCTAAAAAAGCGGTGGTGTTATATCTCAAATTTCCTCATTTTTAAATTGCAAACAAAGAAGAAGAATGATAGCAAATGACAAAACAGCTGTACAATATATATGTCTTTTCGCCACCTGCAACGGCAATAAATGCATGTTTGTTGCTCTCGCAAAAATGCCTTTTTAGGATCTAGAATGATGTGGAAAGTTTCGTTTCGCTTCATTTACCTCAATTTATACGAAATATTTGGTCATTGATGAAGGCTTAAAGGAATATAACTTTTTTCAGATTTGTCTTGAGCACTAACCTATAAGTAACAAACATGTCAACTAGGTTTTCGTAGTCAATGAAGATATCCCATTTGCTAGCAATGACAAAATAACCCTCTAATCGCTCATCCTTCATCGTATATGTCAAATCTATTTCAGATTATAAAATTACCTCTCAGTGGACACACTCGTTACTGGCAATAGTAATCTTCAGAACATAATGAAGGTTTGGGAAAACAGTTTTAAGTTTTAGCTTGCCACGTATTTTGACAATTCTTGAGCAGGCTTTCAACACTGGAATATTTAGATTTCCTCAAATACTCGGCAGGAGGAGCCATGCCAACATGAGAGTTACACTCTTTTCGATGTCCACTTCCAAATCTACATTCAAGTTTGTTTTTTTATTCGCTGTGAAGATAGGTATGTCAACCATTTTTCCGAACTGTTAAAAACCGGAAGAAAAAGCGTTGATCTACCTAGCCAACCTTCACAGAAAAAAAGTCGATTGTAGATTTGGACATTGATGGAGACGAGTCGTCTAATTCTCATGATGATGTCCCATTCATATAACATTTGGGGAAATATAAACCTTTCAGTGTTGGCAGCCTTTCCAAGAGTTGCCAAAATATTTTGCAAGTTAGAACTGAAAACTGTTTTCCTAAACCTGAATTATCTTCTGAAGTTTTCTGTCACTTGCCAATAACGAATATATCCACTGAGTTGCTTTCTAAGTCGAAACTGATTTGATATTTACAGTGGGAATAGGAGGGTCCGATTAAACGGTTTACCAATAATTGCCAGCGAATAGGGACATTGATTATGAAAAAAGTTGTTGATATGTTTGCTCCTTAAAAGATATTGATTACGTCAAAACTGATTATTTAGTGACACTGATATGTGAAATGCTACAAATGTTGAGTACTCCTAAAATTCACATTTGGAGTACTCCTAAAATTCACATTTGCTACATATCTAACTGGTCGACGTGGTGTGTCAAATAGCGCCAATTCAGTCTGATGTCCATTTACATTTTTATTTTCCTTTTACTAACAAAAATGTTAGTGTTACGAACTATGATGTACGCTTAGACGCGGCGAATGCACCAATCAGTGTACCTCTAGATATTTTAGTTTTCTTTTCTGCTGTGAATAAATTTTGTGACCCTTAAAAATAAATACGTTTCCTTTCTAAAATTAAAGAATACCTATGAAATGCAGCATTTGAAAATACACTGTCTTCTCTTGGGGTGGGTCAACCTGAACGGGGGTGGGTCCTGCTGAGGTAAGGCTTGCATGACCTCTTTCGAAATGAATGGGCGCCACTGGATCGAGTTGGGGACAGAGCACCCCATTTCACTTCGTCACGTAGGTAGAGAATATCCAGAATATGTGGAACGCTAACCCATATGCTATATCTTCCTTCAGATTTAGAACGCTAAGGTACCCCGCACACTGGGGACTTTTTGTCGCGCGACAGTTTTGTCTCCAAGCCTAAATGCATTGAGTCTTATGGGAGCCCGCACACTGCGGCGACAGAGACAGAAAAGTCTCCGAGCTGTCGCCGAGCAGGAAGACTGCAAGGACAGCTCGGAGACAAAACAGTTGCCCAAGACCTCAAAATGCATGGAAGTAAATGGCAGGCCGCACACCGGCGACAAAACTGTCGCTCAGGGAAGATAATTTTATTATTTTTTTCCCTTTGCAGTGTGAAAACAGAAGTGTGTTGGAAGCCGTCTTTAAGCGTATCTTTAATTAGTGATGAAGACAATGAGGCACTAATTGAAGAAATAGACAAACAAACGTACACCTGACAACAAAACATAGTTGCACGTCTTGCAATTAATATCAAAATAAAACACTGAACTGCTGAACAAGACTATACTTTTCGTAAAAAATAAATTACATGTAACGTTTCGACCTTCTAGCAAAGATCCTCATCAGACACACACTGAGTCTGTACTTGAAAAAGCTTGAAAAAATTTGAATTTTCACTGCCCCCGTAAAGTCCCGCAGTGAGGAGTGACCACTCTCCAACTTCTACAGTGATCTCCTACCATGCACATGCGTCATGCAACTAAAGTCTGGTGTCACGGGTGTGGATGCATACGATTTCTGTCTTTCGGAGACATTTACCGCGAATCGGAGTATATATAGTAGAAAGCAAGAAGGTGAAAAAAGAAGATAGAGAAACGCGTCGAGAATTTTGTATGAAGAGGGCAAAAACCAGAATATGCATTGCTGTATATTCTGAAAAAATCCCTGTATCGAGCTAACTATAAAGATTACCTGGTAAACCACGCATGCTGCAAAGGGTGGGAAAACCCAGGTAATATGTCTGTATTGACTCTACTATGATCGCATCCTGAAAGCAAGTGTCTGTGTTGAACATGCAACGCCGGTCAACTGCTGGATCTCAGGTGAGTGGCTTCTTCATCCAGTGGCTGCATCCACGAAGTGGGTTGTCCTCTCCGTCGTCTCGGTGTCCAGACCAGTGTACACAGGAGTGCCACGAGTCCACAGGTGACCAGTCCTCAATCTTTCCTTGTCAAGTAATCTGTATTGGCCTCCCCCTGACCACAGAAAAAACTTGACTGAAGTGGCTCTCAAAAGGGGCCTGTTGCCATTCCACGACTGCAGATGGTGCTGAGAGCTTCGCCTCGCTGTCGCCCGGTTTCCCGGACTGCTGCTACCACGGTTGCCGCTGACCAAGTTCGTCGTGCCTCGGCATGCTCTAACAGAACGTCATGCTTCTGGCTGCTTCTCTCCAGTCGACCATAAATGGTGATGAGCATAACGTGCTTACTAGTGGTACTAGGTACTTCGCTTCGCTGTCGTCCGGTTTCCCCAAGCTTACTATATTATCTATACTCGCCGGGTTTCCCCGGCCAGTTGCTACCGCGGCTACCTTGACCACGTTCACCAGGTTTCCATAGTTAAATGGACTGCTTCTTCCAGTCTTCGTGTCGGTATCAGGAGACGGCTATTCTTCGCTGGTGAATACAACTCCCTGTTGGCGTCATCACATCACGGGCGTTTTGAGGGCCACACAGCTGCCAAACGGTGCCATCGGACCGCGAGCGCACACCGTAGGTGTGCCTCGCACTGACTGATTGATTATTGACTGAGTCTGTACAAACTGGAACTTGATGTAAATTGTCACTGGGCCCGCAGGGCCCCAATGACCGGACTTCTGGCCACTTAGGCCACTATCGTCCTGTGATGTAAATTTATTTTAAATGTGAAAAAATGATATTAATTTGAAAACTGAATCAGATCCATCCCAGGGTCCACAGCCGCACCCGCAAACCGCCATAAAACCCGCCAGAGATAAGTATTCTTTCTGAAATTAAATTAAACAATTTATGTATGTATGAACTGGATGTAGACAAATTCGAGTTTATAAATGTAATTATAGTGAATGGCACGATTTCTTTTGTATTTTGATCGATATATCTAATGTAACGTAATGTTAACTTAAAATTGATGGAGAGATTAATTATTAATTATTGAGGTGAAATATGATGAATATGCAGGGAAGGTTATGATAATATTCAGTTCTTAAGCATTCTTTCCTTAATTTTTGTGAATCTATATAGCACTTTTTGATCACTTCTTTTTTCCTTAGAATAGTATGGCCGACCACGCTCAACTATCAACGTTCCCCTTAATAATTGATGAGTTTGTGCATTGGTTTAATTAAGTGAGATTGGATCAGCATCGTCAGGGTTTGTATTTGTTTTCTTATTTTTTGTAAAAGGCTTTATGCCAATAAATATGTGATTTTCCACCGATTTAATGATGTTTAAGTGGCAGTGGAACAATTTCTCCGAAACCTGGTTTATAGCACTTTGTATGAATTTACTGTCCTGATTTGAAGTAATTGAAATTACAGTTGACATCCATTTCAACATATTGTCTGTAAGATTTTTAAGCTGATTATTAAATTTCTCTTCGATGTTTTTTATTGTGTGAACTTCTGTGATTGGCTGTGGGCTTTCCTGAAATTTTTCTTGTATGTCAACTGTAAGTGAGGATGGTTCTCCAGATCTAAAAATCTTTTTATTTGTTGAAAATTCATTTCCGATAGGCCTTAACGGGCAATTTGCCGCCGCAGTTCTATGATCCTTCTTTCTACAAGTGACACAATAATCTTTTGATGGGATGACAGAACATTTATAGCTTAAGTGTTCTTGACCACACTTAAAACAATGTGGTGCACTGGAACATTTTTGTTCTTTATAGTATTTCATGCATGTACCACATGGGTATGGTCTGGCAGAATTCCTAGATTCCTCCACCCTGTATCTGTTTCGACCTAAAGACAATCCATGAGTAATCAGGAAACTAACTAGCTTTGGATCCCTGGTAAACAATCTAATTAATGGAAGTGGGCCATTATCGTTCCTTATACGGACAACACCAGTAATTGGAAGTTTTTGATCTAACAATTTTTGTTTAAGCATTTTTGTGTCTACATTTGTGGAAATGTTCCTAACTACGCAAGTAAATGAGGTAGTAGTCTTGATTTTCGGCTGTGATAAAATTTCTCTATTGTAAGCAATGAAAGTGGCTTCTTTTTCAAAATCATTTTCTTTGAAAAGTTTCATAAAACTTAATTTATCCTCTAGGCTGTCGAAGTGTAAACGAATTCCATTATTTCTTTCTGTTGGAAAAGCTCTGTAGTTAATTTTATTTGATTTTTGTGTTATCATCTCTTCCAAAGTGAACGGATCTGCCAGTTCCGACTTCAATCCCCTGACAATTACAACAAACTTTTTATTTGGAACATTATTATTTGAGCTTTTTTCATTTCCGTTGTGCTGCATAGAAGTATGATTAGTTTTGAGTTTGTCTTCTGAGTTGTCAGTCGTCTCCCCTTCCTTGTCTTCAACTATCTTATGAACTTCATATAAAATACAGGCTCTATTGTCTAATATTGTCTTTAGTTGTTCTTTATTATAACTGGTAAAGCCTATTGTGAGTTTGTACAAAAAATTACACACATATAAATACAGGCCAAATAATCTACCTGCTCCCTCATTGGCCGAATCAAGCAGCCAATCAGAGGCGCCAAAAAACCTTCCCATGTTAACAAGAGAGTAATGCTATATTCAAACATGTAAAAGAAAAAGGACATAATGTGGATTGGGAAAAAGTGATTGTGTTAGAGCATGAAGATAGTATGTGGCCTAGAAAATGGAAGGAGGCCTGGTGGATAGAAAAAGAAGAAGATAAGAACTTAATGAACTGGACCAAAGGTTTTAGCATTAATAAAGAATGGAAGATTATTGTTGACAAACACAGAAATATGTATGTTAATTGAGGTGTTAGTGGGCTCTAAGTTTGCTTCATGTTGATTCTCTCTTGTTCACATGGGAAGGTTTTTTGGCGTCTCTGATTGGCTGCTTGTTTCGGCCAATGAGGGAGCAGGTAGATTATTGGGCCTGTATTTATGTGTGTAATTTTTTGTACAGACTCAGTGTATGTCTGATGAGGATCTTTGCTAGAAGGTCGAAAGGTTACATGTAATTTATTTTTTTACGAAAAGTATAGTCTTGTTCAGCAGTTCAGTGTTTTATTTTAAACGTACACCGTTATTAAAAAAAAATCCCTTTCGGTAGGCCTACAGGCTGAGGTAGATCTCGAAGTTTTTTTTATTTACAAAAAATCAAATATCGCCTTATATGAGAGCAATCGAGAAAATATTTATTATTTTGTAGATTATTCATCAAGAGCTGTTCAACGATACCTCACAAGACATATATATATATATATATACTTCGCTGCGAGCGCTGCCCGCCCCCAACTTCAGTGCTTTTGAGAGGATGCGCCTCCTTTATCTTAACCAAAATCTCACTGCAGCACTACACCACCATGGTATCAATCTGTACCTTCCCACGGGGGGTTGCGCCCCCAAAAGGAAGGTTTGCCCCATTTAATGTAACCTACTCTTGGTCATACACATTCAAAGAAAATTTCGTTTCTCTGCCTTCAATGATTTGGAAATTGGGTTTTTGGGGCGGCCATTTTGGATCCAAGTTGACGACTTTTTGAAAGTTTTCTTATATTGTCGTGACCAACTTGTGATGGTACAACTTCAAGTAAAATTTCATTTTCCAGCTCAAACGGTGTGCAAAATGGGATTATGGGCGGTCATTTTGGATCCAAGATGGCGACTTTTCCCAAATGTTGTAATATTTCCCTAAACTACTCGTCATAATGCACCTTTATGCCAAATTTCGTATCTCTAGCTCAAACGGCGTGGAAAATGTTTTTTTAGGTCCGCCATTTTGGATCCAAGATGGCGGATTTGGATACATCATGTAATATTTTAGTAACATACAAATGATAATGTATAGTTTTACCAAATTTGATATTTCTAGCAGGAGCCGTTTAGGCTGTGTATTCTATACAAGAATGGGTTCGGCGGCCATTTTGAATCCAAGATGCGGACTTTTTCAACATTTCGTAATATTTTCTTGAACTACTAGTGACAATACACCTTTATGTCAAATTTCGTGTCTCTAGCTAAAACGATATGGAAAATAATTTCTTACTTCCACCATTTTGGATCCAAGATGGCGTCTTTGAACTCATTAGGTAACATTTTCGTAATCAAAAGGTGATGTTGTACCTTTATGCCAAATTTGATTTCAATAGCCCCGGCGGTTTAGGCTGTGTATTCTATACAACAATGGGTTCGGCGGCCATTTTGGATCCAAGATGGCGACCGATTTTGCTCATTAACGAACTTAACCGAGCTATTAAGCCTAGAAACAACATATAAAAATTTGGTTCAAATATCTTCAAAATTATGACCGCTAGCGTGTATATATATATCATCATATTCAGCCGTTTTCTATCCACTGCTGGATGAAGGCCTCCCCCTTTTCTTTCCACATATCTCGGTCTGCTGATATCCTCATCCATGTAGCTCCTGAGAAACGCTTGATTTCATCTACCCATCTTACATTTGGACGTCGTCTCGGTCGTTTCTTTTCTCTAGGAATCCAATGTAGTACATTTGTCGTCCACCTTCCATCTGTTCGTCTAGCTATGTGACCGGCCCATCTCCACTTCATCTTCTTCGCAGTCTTGATTACATCCTCTACCTTTGTTTGTGCGCGAATCCATTAATTTCTCTTCCTGTCCCTCCTGGTTATTCCTAGCATGCATATCTCCATTGCTCTTTGTGTGACTCTCAATCTTTGAGTCGTTTGCGCATTCAATGTCCAAGTTTCACAGCCGTACATCATTACAGGTAAGACACATTGATTATAAACTTTACGCTTCAGACACATTGGTAGTTTGCTTTTGAAAATAAAGTGTAGTCTTCCAAAAGAACTCCACGCCATTTTACATCTTATGTTTATTTCATCAGTCAGCTTTGCATTCGATGTTTTAAGCTGGCCTAGGTAAACATACTCATCAACTATGCCTATTGTCTCACCGTTAATCTTCACTTCCTTCTTTGCAGCATGTTGGTTCCTTTGCAGCATGTTGGTTACTCTGCTTGGTTCCTACTTTCGCATTGAAGACTCCCATTACAATTTTGTAATGCGATTTGCTACTATCCAAAATCTTCTGGATCTCCTCGTATAGGTCTTCGATTTCCTCCTCCGGGTGCGAGGTTGTTGGAGCATACACTTGTATAATTTCCATACTGTATCTCTTGTTAATTTTTATTACTACCCGTGCGATTCTATCTGAAATTCCTTCAATTTCCGTGATCCGTGACTTCAGGTCTTTATTAATTATAAAGCCAACGCCTGTTGCTTTTCCAGTTTCTGTTCCTTTGTAGTAGAACGTGTGCCCTGACGATAGTTCCAACTGTCCTTCATTCTTCCTCCACACTTCTGATAGTCGTATGATGTCCCACTTAATCCTCTTAAGTTCATTCTGCAGTTCTTCTAATTTCTCCTCTCCTGCAAGTGACTTACAGTTGAGTGTCGCCACGTATAGGTCCGTTCGAGTTGCCGTGTCAGTGTCCTGGCAGTCTACAGTCCAAACCCGGGCATTTTGACCCTCTGACTTCCTGCAGGACTGACCGCTGCCGTTGCCAGCTGCATTCCGTCCTCCGGGGCTGTTTCCTTGCTTGTACCATCATATGTAAAGAATGGAGGGGTGCTGACATTTGACTCACCACGCTGTCAGCTAATGCGGGTTGGTTGTGGGAGGAAGTGTATGTCGCTCTTATAAGAAACTGGACCGAGCTTTCCCGCCAAGAAAAAATAACACAGATAGGTACATTATTCGATAGCAGCATGGATGTAGCCACGGGGCATAGGGACCGTTCCCCCCAAATAGTGTGTGTGCCCCCTCAAACGAAAATTGGAATAAAACAATAGATAAAATAAGTTTCAAGCACTCGGTGCACGATACCTGTAGGTCAGTTCATCTGAAATAGCCCAGCTTAGCTGCTCAAACCATTTCAAAAAATATATTTAAAAAAAAAAAACTTTATATCTTTTAAGTATATAAGAATACTTCAAAACGAGAATTGAAGTGTATGCGGGAACAAACGCATTTAAAAAAAATCACGAGTACTTTATATATATATATATATAATAGGAAAAATATTAGGCATAAAATATTTTTCCTGTTAAATATAAAAATGTACTCATGATTTTTTTAAATTTGAAAATGTTCTATAGACGTTTATTTGCGTATACGCTTCAATTAATTTTTTTTTTT
This sequence comes from Lepisma saccharinum, assembly GCA_022664845.1. Lineage (NCBI taxonomy): Eukaryota > Metazoa > Arthropoda > Insecta > Zygentoma > Lepismatidae > Lepisma > Lepisma saccharinum. The sequence continues at coordinate 13,834 of JAGDQP010006999.1, forward strand.
ACACAAATCTATTAATTAATGGTAGCAATATTAGGTATTGCGGCGCATGCCAAAATTTGTGTTAACAGATGTTTACGGAAAATATAGTGTCTGCGGACTGGGTTATCACAGGACATTAAAACAAACACCATTCTTTCCTTTAAAATCCACTTTATAATTTTAGTCCTCTGCATGAATACCGCAAAACATAATCTAACTAGTCAAAACGGTAACCAAATGTGATTGTTGAAATAAAAACTATTCCGGTTTTCAGGCCGCTTTTTCGCCCGGAATGGATTAAATATATCAAAGTTTTTTTTTTTTGTCCACTATTAACATATCAAAATAAGTTGAAGGTTGATATATGCTTCCTTAATATTTTTTGATTTTTTGAAAATCTAAAAAATTCGTATTTTATGCTTATTGGAGGTTCGATATCTCTGGTGGAAGAAAATATAAAAATCTAAATTTTTCACACGTTATACATTTATGCCAGGAGAAACTGCCGTAAAATTTGAACTTCAATATTTTAATTTGAAGGAGCTGCAAATTTGGTGGAAACTGATGGCGAATAATGATCGTGGTGAGAGGACAGACGAAAAAAAATATTTTTTTTTAACGTTAGGCAGTTATGTCAGAAGAAACTGAGATAGAAATTTCAACTTTCATATTTGAGTTTGAAGGAAGTTACAAATTTGCAAGTTGGGTGGTGAATAATGCTCGCGCGCGCTTTAGTAAATGTTATATTACTACCAGAGTGCCAAAGAAAGATATGAATACGTAAAGCAGATTCTGAAATATCCTTGTTAGAAAACTTATTTTATGTTCAGTATTCAGTTGGCAACATGGTTGCTCCGCATTTCCACTGTCTTTTTTTTATTACATTATGCAATTAAGCCTTTTGGAAAACGTTGCCATCTTTCTATGTGTATGTGTGAAGCGCTTATACAGCTGTCTACATCTCTTATTACTTAAGCATATCAATTATCATTACAGTAGTAGAATCGTTCTTCATAATTCTGATGGTAACAAAGAATATTTCTTTTAACAACAGTTCTTGATACGAGTTACCAACGCACGCACGAGCATTATTCATCCTCAGTTTTCAAATCTGTAACTCCCTTCAACTCAAATATCAAAGTTGAAATTTCCACTGTAGTTGCTCCTGATATAAGTGTATAAATTGTGGAAATATTAGATTTTTATCTAATCTCCCATCAGAAATACGGATGTTCAGTGTTTCTACAAAAGCGTGCACGAGCATCATTCATCAATAATTTGCAAATTTGTAACTCCTCCAAACTCAAAAATCATTAAAATTCAAAATTATATCGTAGTTTCTTCTGACATAAATGCATAACGTGTGGAAAAATACATTTTTATATGTTCTCACTCCAAAGCTACTGGGCCTCCAATATGCAGAAAATACGAGTTTTGTATTTTTTAAAATTCATAAAATATTAAGGAAGCATATAGGCCTATCAGTCGTCTTGTATACTTACAATACATACACTATAATATTCAGTCCCTTCCGAGCGAAAAAGCGCCCTATTTCGACAATCACATTTGGATATCATTTTGACAAGTTCGATTACGTTTAAGGTTTTTCATGCAGTGCAGAGGATTTAAATTATTAAGCAGATGTTATTGGAAAGAATTGTTTTTGTTTGAATATCCTAGCATTTTCGGTATTAACATTTTCCGTAAACATCTGCTAACGCAAAGTTTGATATGCACCGTAATACAAAAATGGCCGCTAATTATTAATCGGTTGGTACAAAAATAAAAGAATACCCGTTTAGAACTATTCGTATATAAGGGATATAAATATTTTTAAAAATAACTGAAAGCGATCGAGTAGTTAAGTTGGACGATTTCAGATGTACTATGTACTAAACCTTGCTTGAATAAACCTTATTGGACTATTTTGGATAAACACGACGTATGTGATACTCTTTGGTATTTGTAAAGGTGCCCCCTAAGCAAATATCAGCCCCCCCGGGACAATTTATCTGGCTACACCGCTGGATAGCAGTAACATGCATGAAATTTATCACCCATTATGTGACAAATGTTTCTGATTGCATTTTCTCTCCTGAATTCAAAGATGTGATCTGTTTTCTGCTAGCCCGTCAGGTTTATTCACAATTTAAGAAAATGCGATGACTGTCGTACATATCGCTGTCATATTCTATCCTTTTATCGACTGATTTCATACAATTTAAAAATACAAACAGAATTCTCATTCTCAGCAATCTCTCACTGTGTATAGGATGCACCCAGTATTTCTTTTTCTTCTTCTTAAATGTATCATTAGCATTAACGCACAAGCTAATTCTAATACACATTCTTCGAAGTTCATACTGTATCCAGTGTCCCGCCAAATTGTGATGATGTTAAATGCCCGGCAACTTTTCTGTTGCTGTCGCCAGGGTGCGGGGATACGGCGACAAAAAAAGCTTTGTCTCTATGAAGTTGCTGACTGCAGGAGACAGAGACAAAAATGTCGCGGGACTGTTTTATCGCCAATGTGCGGGGGGCCTAACCCCACATCTCCCATCCACCGTTCACGTCGCTGCGCATCCCACAGGGGATACCTTTACAATTCTTCTTATTATTATTATTCGGATACGTACTGAGAAGGCAAGCATGTTATAATTCTTCTGTCGGCCATTCTTTCTTTCCTTGTTTATTTATGTTCTAAAATTTTCCAGTTTCACTCACTATTAGAAGGTAAAGTCTCTGGCCACTAAATTTGCCATTTCTACCGAAGAAGTGGTCGCCGTATGAAGCCATCACTCCAACTTCTGAAAGGCTATGGGCCTATGACCATAATGACCACTTTAGTATATGGATTAATTTTAAATTATTATTATTTACTTATTCATGTTTAAATTTTTTTTTTCCTTAAATGTAGCTAGTTGATGTAAAATATATTTCCTAACGGGATAACTAGCAAACCGGACGAGACACCAGGATCCTACCTTTCGGACCGAAATCCCTGTCAAGCCAGGACTATGGTTAGCCTTTATATACCTCCCTCCCTCTTTATAATTTCTCGCATTCCACCCGAAAGCGGATTACTTTCGAGACGGCCCGGAAGATTCAGGAGTTAGCAGCCCTAAAATATACAGGTTTTCTGCTGTTCTCTCCGGATGCATTTTCGGTTCGTTCTTCCCCCAAACATCCACTTACCCCTTAATTGGGCTTGATTGTTAAAGGCATGCAGCTATGTTGTTTACGTACATCTACTTCATTTTCATACGCACGATCGAAACTGGCATGTTTTGATCATGTGTTCTGGTTTGCTGAATCAGCTGATTTGTCGAAAGCTTTTGTCTATAAACATTGAATCATGGGAAAGATTGGCAAGCAGCTGAGGAAGCCATGTTTGGTTCTATGTAAGTTATGTGGTGAGAGTGCTGACATTATATTTATTTAAAATTTAGTTGTGAAGTGAGATAGAAATCAATCAAGCTGGATAGGTTACCTGAATATCTCCGCGACACCGTGGATTGGTTTATGGGGTAAGTACTGCTATCTTTAAATTCCAGGAAATTGGTGCTATTTTCGAATTGGGGGTTCCCGTGAATCTTGTACGGTAAGTCAATAGCAGAATGTGCGATGCAGGTCTATGTATATGGAAAGGTGTTTCAGCCTGCAATATTGTTTCTATTGATATAATTAAGTTGTTTACGGCTTGAAAATATGGCTTCAGGTTCTTTCATGTAGTGGATGTGATTATTTAACACGTAAAGAGGAAAATTTGACACTAAAATGGTGTAATTCCGCACAGGTATATTTTGATTCAAATCGTGACATACAAAGTATATTGCTGTTTGATGCGCAAAATAGTCCAAATGTTTGTGTCAGACTAATTCGTACTTCGAAGTCCAGAACATTTCTTGACTTTTTACCAATTGACAGTCTAACAGTATTATTTGGTGGCAATGTTAGCTTGTACTTTACTAAAGGAGGGAATACAAGTGGGTTGAAGACTGAAATATACTCAAGCTACCTCTTATTATTTAGGACTTAAGTTCTAAATACATAAATGAAGTCGTAATAAATGGCAATAGAATTAGTTTCTACGAATATAAAAGTAGTTTGGAGCTAGGTACCGAATGAACGAAGCGCAACCCGGGAACGAAAATCGTCAGTGGTTACTGTATTGTTTCAAGTGACACTAGTTAACGTTACAAAGGGGCTGTTTATAGTATGTTGCAGTGCACTTAGAGCTACCCTTACGTTAGCATTTAGTTTGTTTTACTATTTGTAACGTAAAGCAACCTAACCTAAAATTTTTAATGTCTAAATTTTCACAAAGTATCAATTTGGATTGTTTAAATCACTGTAAGGTGCAAGCTGTAATAAATCCTTATTTTACACTATGGCCTTGCATTTGCAGATGTTTGGTTGTTAGTGATTTGGTTTTATAATATGTATTCTCTGCACATTGAGTGAATACTGAAACTGACATTGGCGTCTCTTTAGTATACGTCGGGCGTTCTATTTGGAACCATAAATGGAGCAGTCACATGTGATGTCTGTTAAAGGTGATGTGCATCGCGTATAGTAATAATAATAATAATAAAAAATATATCTAGCCCGTTTTTGTTCGCTATCGCTCACTCGACATACAGTTTGTGATTTTTGTAGCTCGGTGAATAGAAATGAACATCTCACTATGACGTAACATAACCACGATTCCGATTCATGAACCTATGACAAATTTCGTTCGAAAAAATCTACGCTCGACGTAAGCTAAAAATAATACCCTGACATTATGGATAACCATTTAACAGCTCCCCAGTGTATTCAAGTTTATCGTAACCATTGTGACTTTCTTTGGGTGGAACAGATCCAGTGTAGGTTAATCACGATTAACGGATCCTTTTTACTGAATGCAATGTAACCTAACGAAAAGAATCTGACAAATAAACCTTATCACATTTTTCGAGTGCAAGGGCCATTCTTAGCGACTCTAGAATTGGTTGAACAACATTTAATTGAATGTTATCTGATCAAGATAAAAAAATCTTTTTCTTTTATTGTGTTTAAATTTCTTAAATCGTCTGCGTGGATAATGCCTTACATTTTTAATAATATTGCATTCTAGAAGAATGTTTAGAATGTTTAATTATATGTGTTAAATTAACAGCACAGTATGATCGGACAATATAAAAAACTAACACCATTTGAATAAATCGAAATAACAAACCACAAGGAAGGTAACCATGTAAATCATTCAAATTGCGGTACTACATTAGATAGCCTACACAATGTTCTTATCTAGAATTCTGAAACTGGGCATAAGGAAGTTTAGGAGATGTTAGATTATTCAATGAATATTGCTACTATTGCCTCATGTAGACAATATACAATTTAACCGATTTAAACCAAATTAATTGTCTGACCTAAAGTCTCATCCCTACCCACAGGTAAAAAACTAGCAGAGTTATTTTGATGGTGATTGGTGTTCTGTTCGAACAGCTGGTTTGTGACCCAAAGGTCCTTGGGAAAAAGTGAACTGATAGTGGTTTGTCATAGCTTTCTGTGGAATAGGACCTCCAGTCGAACAGAGTCTAGGCTAAAGGTTGAGCCTGAATCAATTCACCTTAGTACACAGACCAAATCAAATCTTGTATTTGTTCGCCAGAATGTAAATCGTTACTGGGCAATCAGGAAACATTAAAATCCGCTTTTGCCTATAACTTCACAGAATATTCTGTATATAGATATCATAAATTCGGTAATTGTGTGTTCTAAGACAGTGGACCACCGTTCGATAAGATAAAATTTAAGTAAAAAAGGAGTGGATTCAAGTGAAAGATGTTTCCCCAGACATGTTAGCCACTAATAAAACAGGAAATAATAATGATTTTTTTTTTTTTAATCCAGGATCAAAAAAATCCAGAGGACAGCATTCATAGAAGGAATGTCTGTTCTTAGTGAATTTATTCTTATTTTTGCATTACACCTTATTAGACCTTGTACTCACGAATTGAGATGAATTCTCGTAACGATGGTATATGAGTGGCGAAGAGTATATATGTATAAATATTGGCAACGGAATAAGAGGAGGATAGAAAAAACGGAACGTTTGCTTTAAATACTACTTGTACAGTCGAGGAAAAAACTGTATGTGGGTCTTGTGTTCGATACCAGGGCTGACTGTTTTTTTCACAGTTCCCCTGAGTCATACCTGACAGATGATAGAATGGTAGGCCTTAACTTCAACATTTTTACTCCCTTCAATAACGCCCGACTCTTTTCCCATACCATATTCCGGCCCGAGCCGTAGATGCCTAAAAGTCGTTTAAGCATCTTTAACTAGGGATGTTCAGGTGCCTGAAATATCAGGAAATAAGCTTACAGAAGAAAAAATGAAATTCATAAAAATGTATTCAAAACTTTGGAGACGTTCAGGAATTATACATGTAGGTTTTGTGACCGTAAACTTCCATTTTGCTAGAGCAGGCGAAAAAAAAAAAAATTTAAAAAAATGAGTCTCCCGTAACTGGAGGCAGATGTTTAAAATTTCCACTCTAAAAATGTTTTATAATCCTAAGGAAATTATCTGAAAATCTTAACTTCTGTGTTCTTGTATTTCATACTTACTGTGTTTACTTTATATATTCCGGGATATAATGTTCTCAGAATGTGTGAATATTTACCTGGAAACGTGATGCTGATAAACCTTCTGAAAACGAATTCACTTTCACTGAAATATAGGGAGAAAGACTAAATCATTATTGCCAAAGAAAAAGGTAAAATCTTGAATCCAGTCCTGTTGGCATATACAACAGACTGCTACAATTTTGTCTTTAATGTTGAAGAGCGAAACTTTCGTCTGCATTTCACTCAGACAGAAGTTATAGCGGAAAGGTAGGTAAACCGTTCCTGACTTCTAACTCAGATTCATTCATTAATATACCAGTAAAAAATTAAAATCTTAACTTTTGGGCAATCCACAGTTTCCTTTACGTGTGTCTTTTAAGCAAACCACTGCGGTATTGAAGCTTTTAAACATTTTTTTTTTCGTAAAGAAGTATAAATTTAACACTGATTTAATTACACTTATAACAACTTATTTTAAAAGATCATTTTATTTTTTTAATGAAATAACTGATTTTAATATCTGTGGAGCGCTGCGTATATACCGATACCGAATTAAATATAACTCTGTTAGGGACTGTTGAACGTATCCAGATCGACAGCATTGTAATTTATTTGAGGTCTGTACTACGTATGTAGACGGGTTACTCTGTAGTATTCTTTGCTTTTGTTGTAGACCCTGCTTACATCTACTGAACGTTTATCGTATTCTTACTCTCCTGTTTTGTTGATTGCATTTGAGTTCCAACGCCAGTTCATATACATTGATGGTGAAAATCCAGTACGGTATGTGTGTTCATGATTAAATTGTTTTCTGAATACATTTTCGTGTATTTCGTAGGGCTCGGTCGGAAAATGATTGCTAGATTTACCCTCAATTTTGATCAAAAATATGCGTAACGTGTACCAAATGTTCGCCTGCAGGTCTAATAGGTTGCACGAATGCTTTTATCAACATAATTTTATGAATTGACTTGTGTTTGCCGACAGACACTCTTTGTTGTATGATGCGTTTATTTTTTATTTAAATTGATTGGAAAATTATCATTTTCCATTTCATTTGTAATCATAATCATCCAGTTAACGTTCTTCTGTTGAGAGTGGAATGCAAAGAGAAAATCATTGTTTTACTGCAAGGATAAATACATTTTATTTATGGCCTTTAGGCTTCTAAGGTTCAGGCCGGGATACAGGAGGGGAAAGGATGCGGGAAGATGTCGACCAGGACCTAAGTTGACGATATCTGCCTGGTGTGACTGAGGAAAAACCATGGAAAACCTCAGTCAGGATGATCGGCAGCTGGGATTGAACCTATTTTATTACGAGAAGACTAAATTACGTAAGCTCGATTTGCTTTATGAAATTGGAGAGAATTCAGAAAAGTTTTGCGAGTTTGCTTACAGGGAAGTTAGTAAAGCTTTTAATTACGGACTTTGCACACGAATCATTACATGCTACTCAGGTTTTCGATGTTTACATTAGTTTTTCTTTTCAATATAATGCTGTGTTATTTTGTTCGATATCATCCTGTCGGGATAATTTATAAAGCATTTTGGGGTTCAGTTTAAATTGAGATAAGCAACATGGATTTAAGTTTTCATATAACGTTGTAACTTATTGTTGTGAAACTGCTAAAAATTCACTGAAAATTTGGTGCTACAGTGGACAGAGATCGAGCCCAGATCGTCGGTTTTGGCTTGGTACTCTACCAATTGAACTTCCACGACCAGTGTCTGTGCGTATGCAGTATTTTTCGTGTCTCAGCTGTCTGTTGGTGTCAAATTCAAGGCAACACGCCTAGATTTTAATTCCGAAATATTTCTGGAAATGGTGCAGTGTATTAAGAATCGGATGTTAATTCACTTAACACAGGGACCTTCTTGAAAAATGCACTGTTTACTGCAGTGGTAGTCACTTAGTTGGAAAAGTACCCTGCATCTTCAACACCTTTGCCAATTTGTTTAGTGTTCTAGGTTTTGATAAAGGTCGTAGTTTATACCGAAACGTCATGTTTCTTTAAAAAAAATGTAAATTTCTTCACTACAAGAAGTTTACGGGGGAGACTCAGATAACAAAACAAAGTTTCTTCTTGATAGACTCCTAGCGCAACGTGCCTGTACATATGCTAACTGCCTCAACGCAAAGGAGCTAACTATTAAAAACAACTTACGTAAGTGTGATTGTTGTTCCTGGAAGATTTTAACTCCTGGAGCTACAGACAAGAATTGGATAAGTCTCTTATGGATACTTACTTTGAGAAATATTCTCGTGACTTTTTAAAAGAAATTTATTTGACTCACAGAATGAGCAATTTTCTTACGCTAATACAAATTTTCACTATGATTATTAACAACATAAAATACCTAAATGACATTTTCGACTCACTGGTTAGAAATATACATTGTTAAAATATACCCCGTTGGCGGAGTGGTTAGCACAGGGTTTAAACAAATATGTAAAATTGGCGCACCACGACCACCAATCATTAGATTTGACCACCAGTTCTTTGCCCTAAATTTTCAACTTTACGGGTATCAAGACTTGGCTGCCATTCACCACCGTCCTGTATTTTATCTTGGTGTCGCGAGTGTGCATTGTTTTCTACGCATTTTCGGCAAGCCGTCGTACGTACTGAGGCTTGTTCAGACCAAGGAAGATCTTTTCTACTTTCTTTTTTATTATTTCCATGTTAATTCTTTCTAGAATTCCAATGCGATGGTGCATTATTATGTAACATGCATGTGATTTATGCTTAACGTAAAAATATAAAACATAAAATATTATATGAAACCACCAACGATTGCAAATGACCACTACAAAATTCTTCATGTGGTCTCATTGTTTACCAAATTTTAGAGAAGTTTTTAAACACTGGCACTGTTGCTTGTATGCTTCTGGCCGAGGTTCAAAGGTACTGGTGCTCCATTGAAGATAATGATTAGAAGCTCATAAGTCTGTTTAGATAGTTATTTATAATGCATGATCATGTAATGAAGGTGATTTTTTTTCTGCTTCCTGTTGTGTCATCATTTCCTTATTTCATGATTCTCACCAATCTAGAAAACCCGGTTAAGTCAGGAAATCCAGCTAACAAGTAAACGTCCTGGAATAGTCAGGAAATTCATATAGTTTTCTTGAGATATAAGACAGGTTACATGGAAAAGTAAGGATTTGTTCTTACCCGTGGAGTACGAACCCAAACGTTTGTTCCTTTGTTTGCGGTATACAACTGCAAACATGAGGTTTCAAGTGTTGATGAATTATCAAGATCTTGTAAAGTTCCCGGTATTGCAAAATCACCCCCGTGGCTACCTATCCAATGATTATGAATTGATTTGCCGAGATAATTGTGCACTGTTATGAGTTATTCTGAAGGTGCATCATCTTTTTTGAAAATAACTCAGTTGTTTGTTGAAGAAAATGTCGGTTGTTTCATGTCTTTTAATTTGTATATCAATTGGTGGTGATGGTTTTAAATATTTAAAGTTGTATTACAATGAAAATATTGTATCGGAGCTTTAAAATGTGATAAAAGATAAAATTGTGTGGCAGGGTCAGCTAGTTTAAGGTTATTGTAAAGCAAACATCTCCAACAAAAGATGACAGCACTATCTCCGTATATGTCGAATGTATATCGTTGCACGAAATTTCAATGCTGACCCTACAAATTCAAGCCGAAAGAGGTCAAAAGTTCATAACTATTAAAGGGTTCTATCCGTGCCAATTTTTTTATTTTCTTTTTTCATTGCTGAAAGAGATTAATTGTTATATATGTTTGAATATCCATAACAACAATGAGCAACAATGAAAATAAAAAATCGGAACTAATAGAACTCTTGAATTGGCTATGAACTTTCTTCCCTGAAAGTCTGAACTCTCTAGGCTTGATTTTATAGGAGCAGCATTGATATTTCATGCAACGATAAACATACATTAGACATGTACGGAGATAGTGCTGCCATTTTTTGTTGGAAATCTTTGCTTTACATTAACCTTGAAGTACTAAGTTCGTTTAAACCTATTGTTTTAAATGTTTTGTGTTCTTTCATTATTGGATTAGAAATTCTGGAATAAAATGGGTAGAATTGAATTACCAGTACATGCGATTATATGAAACTGTGTAGAGAAAAGTTTTACCGTGAGGAATGTTTGTTACTTGAGTTATTTATAAAATTCATGACCAGAAGCAATACTTAATACATAATTACAACTGATAAAAAAAAAGGACACTTCGTACATTAGAATACAAGTTGTCTTACATCGTCGTTTCGGCTGAACAGATACATACCAGAAGCAGAGTGATAAATATAGATGTCAACTTAGAGGAGTTCGAATGCGGGAGATTTATCAACCTGGAAGGGGAAATGCGGGAGCTCCGTGAAAAACGAAAAACGTGCTAAAAAGTTACAAACACATGTGTTAGACTACAGAATACAGACGTTAAACCTTCTAGACCACAAAATCTCTCACGCATTTTGCATGAGAGTTGACATGTCTACCTTAATGGAACGAAGATGTAGCGATTCCATGTTTAAGCAACGTGATTGTTAGGTTTCTCTTAACTTGGAATTACTTCCGATAAATGGCAAAGATGGTGCATAGCCAAAAATAATTTTGGATGGCACCGATTAATTGTAAATTAAAATAGCCGAACACTGTTTCTAAAGCAATATTACCATAGACTACATAATAAGATAGACTTATACCACCTACCTATTTTCGTCTGCGCCAAGGAGCACGTGATTTTGAACCCTGCCGTTAGGTGGCTCTGACGACTACTTTACTTTCAGTCACTGGTTCTTTTTAGTAGTAGCCACGAGAACCATCTAATGGCAGGGTTCAAAATCACATACTCTTAAGCAAAAAACTATGAATTTTAGCGCAGACGAAAATAAGTCTATGGTATTATTATTATCAGTTTAACAATAGTATTAGTTGCAGAGTTGAGAGGATGACATTTTGTTACGAAGTTTTAAAATTCTTATCTGATGACTAGAGGATGGATCGATATGCACAGAAAAGAGCTAAAATATGCTCTAACAACTTAAAGTATATGCTTTTATAATATGCACTAAAAAGGACAAATTAGTATAGTAGAATAACCGCTACTTCTTTTCACGAAAACTACACATGATCTTCAGTATGAACATTTTGCACTCGTACTGTGTATCAGCTCAGTTCGTTTGTTACTAGACCTGTTGCAGTAAATGAAAAGATATTTTTTTCAAGATTTTTCTGGTACAAAACTCTTCTGTTTATCGGTAAGTATATTTTTGTACGCAAAGAAAGTTCTTTGTTTGTAAGTGGATAAAAGTTCAAAGCAGCAATGTCGTTTGCGGAGTAACCACTGAATTCTTCGGTTGTATCTCCCTGCAGAACTGCCCTCACTGCACGCAGAAATTAGTTTTTTTTTTTTGTTTGTTTTTTCAGAGACTGATTCAGTCCCTTCTACAACTACCCTTCCAATTGGAGCAACTCCACTGCAGTAGGCAATAGTAACTCTCAGTTTTACTTTGTAATAGTCAAATAATGAGCGCTAAAATGCACTTTTGTGAAGACCAATTGGCTTTGTATAGTACATTCTCTGCATTTCAAGTGGAGAAACTTCCGGTTCTAGACGCTCTAGAACCTATTTATTTTTTTTTAAATCTAAGTCTATAGATTTTAGAATGATACTTCAATAATAATAAAAGGAAATTGAGCAATTTCAGGATAAGATGCAAAACGCTGATAGTTAAGTGACGAAGTTTGTGTGATATTTGACTAACATCAGTACTGTTTTCATCTTCGTTGCAATCCCACCATCGCACAGTGGTTCAGGATTGCGAAAATCAGAAATAATAAATGATTGGGTATACTGTCAAATATGGTTTGATCAAGATGTTGATCGCATTTGATGGACAGAACCATACAGGATGTTCAAATAAAACTAATAAAGGAGTAATGAAAAAGCCTCAGAAACGGTCCCTTAAAGTTGAAAATCGTTACATTTCTTTATTAGACGAAGACCTTGACGGAGTTCTGTACACAGGACAATCAGAGTTTGCAAAGGTTTCATACGAGAAGGTTTAGAAACGGATGGACAAGGTTTTGAAACACCAAGAAAGGCAATTGGTAAACTGGCTAACTGTGACGATCCAGGATAATGTTCGTTAAATTGAGAGTTGTAAATTGTAAAGAATACAGATGTAGTAGTTCTGAAGTTGTAACTTTCCGTAATGGGTGTGGAGGCATGACGGTAGCTATTCTTCGCGCGTATATGTACAGCTAGATATCACTGCTGTTCATTTACAACTAGAGACAGAATTATGAGCCTTCCTTTAGCCGCTGGTTACTGCTTTTGGCTGCAGCGCGATCGGTCTCGTGTTCGATTTGTGGAGTGCTTTTATATTTTGTGTGAGACACAGCATTGTGGGAAGTGGAGAGCTGCTTGAAGAATCCAGGAAAAGTGGAAATGGAAATTGTCTTTCTGAACACTGAAATATGATCGAGTCTGGTCGTTTGTCTTAGTGGTGAATGATGGGCATATTGATGAGATGACATGTTTTACTATATCGATTTACTAGACAAGGACATCTTAAAATAATCTTACGTATTCGTGTATATTTATGTGAGTTTTTAATATATATAAATTGCTTTCGATGTGTTCGAAATCTTTACAATAATCTGGAGACAGAAGACCAGTTCACATCAGTCCTGCATGTTGCGGGAGGATCTCACTACGTATTGGTCTTAGGTAATTTTTGATGCGGAAACTGACAAAGAATCTATCCGTCGGAGACTCAGAAAAAATCTAATGATGTTATTTTATTATTATTATTTTAAAATGAGAAATACTTATCATTTTCTTCTCTGTACTAGTGTCTTATAAAAGTCTATAAGAGCAGGCTTCTCATAGCAGAATATTCAGCTCCCGCCGGAGTCCATTAAACGGAGTGGTTCAGAACCCACTTTACCAAAACTGTAGGTCCCGTCCTTAGAATCTCACCAGATCTTGTAGGACATTAATAACATTTCATTCATGAAATGAAATGGAAAAAAAAAAGGTAAAATATTTAAAAATAAATTATAGAAATTGATGTCATTCAAGGAATTAAAGTAATAATTAGGATAACCGATGGTTTGTTTTTGTATTGAATAGTTCAAATAACCATCTACTATCCATAATTTAACTATACGTATTGAATTGAATTAAAAATTACTTTATTTGTGTAGGTTTTTAATTTATTTTAGAAACTTTGAATGGTAAATGCATATAATACACATATAAGATATAAGAGTTTTATAATTATAGCGTTTCGTGTAGTACAACTTCGTTAAATAATTCGAAATGTAAAAAAAAAAAAAAAAAAAAAAAAATACACCACGCAACATTAATTTGAACGAATTATCTGGTACACCTAGTCACAGTAGTTTGTCATTATTTTTTTTTTTAGTTCTACAGGTAAAATTAAATTTCCCCACAGTTTCATAATTTAATGACCCTGTGTTGTGTGTAATTCTCATATCTTTTCTCTATATTTAGTTTTCCGAATTAAGAAGAGGAGTTGCAAAACGTAAAAGACTGTATTTTAAAGAAAAATCTGTGAAACTGTTCTTTAACATGCTATTATGTTCTTGGTACGGAATGGAAGTTTTCTTAATTTCCGACTATATTGTAGGAAAGGGCAAAGATTACTGAAATGTTCTAAGATGGTAGTCATCAGCACTTTGTGAGGAGTTATTAAAGAACTCGTATGTACACACAGTCAAACTATTATACTCTGCAAATAGTTGGATCCTCAGAAAGAGATATATGCCGTGGTTGGTTTGTTCAACTCGCTGTTGACTCTTCACGTAACTTTCTTTGTTCTTCAATTGAAGATGTAGGCAAACCTCGAAATATTATGACTTTTCATTTGTTTTAAGTCACCGTAGTACTTGAAAATATACCATTACTGCAAGTACTCTTTAATTTGACTGCTGCCGTGATCGAGTAGTGTGAGGATTTAAGTTTTAGTGTACTAGTCACGGGGTCTCGGGTTCAAATTGCGAGTGGGGCTGGATTTTAAACCCTGAAACATCATATTGAATCAGACTGGAGCGAAATCATTAATTACTTGCTAAGTAGATCATAAGTGGAAACAGTATTAAAGTTTTATCCTCTTTAATTCAATTTAGCCATGATATTTGCCCTTCTGGACATTTTTTTTTCTTCACCTTAAAGGTAATTTTGTGAATTATTTAAGTCCTCTAACAGTTCATATTCACTGCCAGTAATTTGTCTTGTTCGGAACGATTACTGGCATTGTACAGCTATAGACAAAATTGTGACTGCTGTAAATACGAGGGTTGGAAAGAAAGTAATGTCATCGCAGCCATAGGTTACAAACCATTTATTGCTCAATCTACGGATGTTGACATTCATTCAGTGTAATCCCCAGCCATTTTTATGATCCTCTTCTACGCTGCTGGAAGACGCTGAATACCACTAGCAGTGCCGTTTCTTTTGATCAAAAAAAAGAGCACTCTATAGTTTGCAGGATGGCGTTTGTGGTAGGAAAGCGCTGCAACACATGCAACATTGTAGTTTGCGTGCTTGAGACCTCTGCAGCTAACTCTCTCGTACGTTCAGTGCCGATCCACCTCCAGAATGGACTGAATTAACTCCGCGTACGAGGCATCGAGAACAGGGCACCCTTCATGTGGCGAATCCTCCACTCACACCCACGTCCTTGTGGGAACACTACTACCCACCTTCCGATATGACTTCTTGGAGACCCGCATGACATTCCCTCGTGTCCTCAAATTAATCCTTGCCCGCTGCTCCAACTTTGAAAACAGCTTTAGGGTGGTACAATTTTACAAAACCACTTCACAGCTTCATCTTCGTCTGACTGCACTAGCGACACCGAGTGCGTTGAATAGCTCGTCCTTTCCGCTAGACGTGCTAGGAACGGCAACGCCTTCTCGTGTTCATATGGGATGTGGCGACAGTATTGCCATTACTTTCTTTACAACTCTCATATATTGAAATAGATGTATTTGTTTAACTTGTAGAGAGATGTACAATAACATAACTTACTTTTCGTTGGCAGAAATCTCACCAACTTTTGTAGCTCCCTCGTTTTATTCCGGAGATAGATATTTTTGTAACCCAATGGGAATTATTAATCCTTGTTTTAATTTTCGTTCATAGATGCTACATGTGTGCACAGGAGGGACATCTCTGCAATTTTGGGAAGTATTCTGTAAAGACACGCGTCAAAATTTCATTGCATGATAAATAAGTTTTTTCGACAATTGTCATTGTTTTATCTGTTGCAAAAACCTCTCTTGTTTTATTCCTTCAACATTTTGTGCAGACATTAATGGCAAATTTCGAAGTAATTAGTGTTTAGTAGCTACACTAAAATTCATATGGAGAGCCCGGTTTATTATTTTGTTGTAAGGGTGCGACTATTCTAGTAGCCAATTATTAACATTTTCTGTTTGTGTTTTTCTAACTAGATCTAGAAGTAGAAAATGAGGCACTTAACATGTAAAGAACATGCAACAAAATTCTCACTTAGATATAATTAAATAGTGAGCTCTTGTGTTGCAGCTTGTTAACAAGGAAAGTAGATAAAAGGTAATAAGCCATTGTTTGGTTAAACGGCCATTGTGAATAATTCACTATATACTTATATGGCGATACATTTATAAGTGTGTTCAATTTAAAAGAGGAACCATTATAGAAACAACTCTCATCACACTACTTTGTGCGTCTGAAGAATTCATTCCCCTCCCCTAACTTCCCTCCCAGGCTCTTTCTCAACGGAACTATACAGGACTCGGGGTACCACTACAAACAGAATATGCACACACTTATGTACTTGTCAGTGTGTCGTTCTCTTAAGTTGAACATCATGTATAAGACAGTAGTACAGTAGAGTGTTGTGGCTGTTCGGTTTGCTGGAAATAGACACAGCTAGATTACTCATGGTTGATGAAGAGTGAGGTGTCCTGCCCGTTGGGTGGTGGTACAGCAGGACTGTATGCGACATGGGGCGGATTTATCTTAGTTTGATCACGAATAGATTACAGGGGCTAGAAGGATGGGACATTCATTCAGGTAGCCAATGTCCTTGCATTTTCATGACAATACAAACAATAGTATATGCATTTCAAACAAACAGCGGCACGTCCGTTTTATACCTTTTAATCCTTCAGCGAGTGTACTGTAAGTGTACACTGTATTTCGTAGTTGACCACCACGGGCACCATTGTATGTAGACACTGGAATCGAATAAAGCACCTTAAGGTTTCCAGTTGTTTCTAGATGGTGTTCTAGTCCATGTGTTACGGCCATGGACTTCCCTGTCAGCAAGTTGGCGGTGGCTCTGTAATGACGTGGGGTGTGTTCGGTTAGTCAAATGCCTACAGGAACTTATCTTCGCAAGTACTTCAGCTCTCGATTACTCAGTCATAGTCTGATGCCCTTTGCCCTTCTCCAGCACCTCATTAATTCCCTAGCTTCACCAAAAGACCGAATACGAAACCTTGAAATTAGTAGACAGCTAAGAAATGTTACCGTCGAATTAATTTCTATCATATTGTTGAAACTTGTAGCGTTTGCTGTGCCAATGTAGATGAAAACATCAAATTTTAAAATCTTATTGACTGAAAGATTTTTTTTTCTTTCTCGTAAGTACTTTCGGAATTATTATTTGTAGTTTGTGTGAAGGTTTTACGTATATGATTCTTTACAAATGAGACATAATAGTAGTAAATGCTCCGTGATATATTTCGTCACGGAATTTGGAAGAACACAAGGCTCGCTTTTGAGCAGTAATGTTCATAATTCTTGGAGGTATTTGGGAAGAAACCAAGTAGCTGAGATAACGTTATTCGTGTGTTCCTTGTTAGTGAATGACAGGGATCCGGCATTCAAAGGCGGAGGAAGATCAGAGTCGTTGGTGCAGGACGAAAATTTGGCTTCGTTCCGTGCATTATATTTATGGATCATCTGACTATTTCTGACAGCGATATTAATTATGTTTCCTATTCCCACTTTTTTTCTTCGTCATTCGTGTCTCCAACTTTGTGTTTATATTTATGCTGGAGTTATTTTTGTGATTCGTATAGGAGTTTACATGTAGAAGATGTTTTACGTTGCTGTGACAGAATACGGATGCGGAATTCCGTGGAAGGAAAGCTGTTTAAAAGTTTTTCATAGTTGTGGGTGAGTGGTAACGCTCTTTGCCTTGTAATCAAGGAGTACCGGGTTTGATTCCCGTTGGGGGGACAAGTGGTTCGAATCCCACATTAAACTGTAGGTTCCGTCCTTAGGACGACATCTTCATCCGATGGAGGGCCATGGTAAACCACCATCGGTTTAACTTGTCCAAGGATCTTTGGGTCAGAACCAGCCTTCGGGCAGAACACCATTATTATCATCATCATCACTAGTTCACAATAGCTTTTCTTGAGATTTCACAAATGGCGGTGCAGTGGGCTTTGATTGCCTCCCCCCTCTGCTGCACTTATAATTTATGATTTACTGTTAATATTGGTAGTGCAGTGGTATGGACATGTAATGAGGAAAAGAAATGACTGTGTAGTCAGAAGAGTGGTGGCAGTGGAAGTGGAGGGCAAGAGAGATAGAGGGAGGCCAAGGAGGAAATGGATGGATAGGGTTAAGAAGGATCTCGGGGAGAAAGGTCTGTCAGGGGAAGATGTTCAGGACAGGGCTTTGTGGAGAAGACTCATCAGAAACGTCGTCCTCACGTAGGTGGGAAAGAATGGAGAGAAAGAAGAAGAGTGGTAGTGATAGATTAATCATTTACTCAGACTAAACGTGTATCAATCGATATTTTTCAGTGCCTCTTCAATAAGATTCATACTAATGGTCGGGACGGGCGTAAGCCATAATGCTGTTAGCGCCCATAAAATTCATTTTATCTTTATTATACTAATGGTGTTGAAAACTGAAAGTGAAGTAGCTATTATTCGTACTTTGTATTTGTAAAGTCTGTAATTTGAACGTGTTTATTGGCTGAAATGGGCAGGTTATGTAGCTCGGATAGGGAAAATGGAATTTATATTCAATAGTGGTTGGTAAGGCGGAGGGGAAAAATGTAGTTGGGGAGACCGAAGGATGATGATATTAGAAGGGCTCTTCGAGAGGTAGTTGCTTTTGATGAAAATTGGCTTGATCTTGCCCAGGATAGAACCCAGTGGCGAACGTTTGTTACTACGGCGATGAACGTGCAAGTTCCGTAAGCCATAGAGTTAGTTATATAAATATTTTCACTGTTGTTCCTTTGTCCTTTCAAACTTTCTCACTTTTTTTTTTTAATTGTATATTTCTGAAATTTTTCTGTCCTTCCTTTCATATTTGCCGTCCTGGATTACACTATTTGTGCCATTCTCTCTTACCTTCCTTCGTAGTATGTAAATGTAAGTGAATTCAGAACAAACGCAAAGACAGTATTACCAAGAGGTAAACAAAGAGACGAGATTAAGGTTAATTCATTATGGATAATATTTATTCCATATCCATGATTTTTGCAGAGAGTTTTCGTTTGAACTGACTCAGGGATTTGCATGTTTTGTTTATTTAAATGTTTTGTTTTCTTTTATGGAAAGTAGTGGGCGCTGGTATATCGCTTGAATAAACACTTATGAAAAGTTAAATGTGCGTCAGCACCTTGGGAAAGAGCAATCATTGTAGCCTGCAGTATCTACCTACTAGTCAGAATTTATTTTATCCATGACGTCAGATCATGTATGTTAGTGCATTATTCATCGTCTTTCGAAGGTAGCATATAGTAGTTAATTTTACAATTTTAAAATGACGGAAACATGAAGTTACGTTACGTATCATGCATAATACAAGCATAAGATGCATTTGCAATCTTCGTCCGTATGACTTATACCCAGGGACGTATTTAGGGGGTGGATACAGGGGGTCGGGACCCCCCCCCCAATGGAAAAATAGTGTAACTTTACTAGGCGTAATTATACATATTTAATATGTCCCAACACACCTTGGACCCCTCCCAAAACCAAATTCTGGGTACGTGCCTCCGAATACCTGCATGAACTGAACTAGGTTGACCTCCGCTTCATCTACGGAAGACAACATCACACGTTAATGAAAATAGGGTGACCAGAAATTTGTTGACAAAGAGAGTATACTATGTAATGCTATAAAGGTGCGCATGCACGAAACACTAAAGATATGACAATAACGTGGAACTGTGATTAATTGCTACGATTATAGCCTATAGTGTTGTTTTATTCTCGAAGCATGTCTTATTAATGTCCATTCTTGACGCTTATCACATACTTGAATCGTCTGCTGCTAGATTTTATACATAAGTAATTCAGTGTACTTCTCTCTTCAAGTTGTGGTAAATAGTCCAATCGTAAGCTGCTTTGACTTCCTTAATTGGTTCAACAATCGTTAATTGCTGTTTTCATTTCTTTCACTTTTAATTTTAACCGTCATCATCATCTAATCATCTCCCGTTACAGGTAGAGTTAATATAATGATCTTTGAAACGTTACCACGTGCTACAGAAATCATTAGGAAAAGTGGATAAATCGCTACAGCAGTTTGAGCGATCTGGAGATGTTAACTCATTAATTTCACAGACAAAACTTCACTTGAAAGTTCAGCACGTGCACTCTTTCTCATCTTAGATTAGCTGATGTTCAAATTTTAACTACGTTCCTTGTATAATGCATTTAAGTAATTAGAAATTCTGTTGAAATTACATTAAAAGCTATAAAAATAAGAGAGAGAGAGTATAATTCAAGATATTTTCGAATAGAAAAGAGTATTTGAACCTCTAAAAGAGTATGTCTGGTCACCCTAGTGAAAATGCACAGTATCCTAGTTCACAATGCCCCCCTCATGGCTGTACACAAATTATAAATTCGTTGCTCGTTATGGTAGAAGCACTAGAGCAGGAAACTCTGTATTTCTTCCTAACCATTGCACGCACAGATATGTCCAGTAAATTGTTCCTACCCACTATTATTCATCTGTGAAACAAGTGTGGAAATGTCAATTCGAATTCAAAATTGAAATTAGTTACTGCACTGAAAAATGATTAGAGGACAGTATGAATTTCTAATTTAGCTATTCTCTATCAGTTGTCAATCTCTTTAAATATTCTTATAACCTGCTCTGGTAGTAGTTCTTTACTTGTGGATGTATTATCGAGTAACCGAGCGCGCGCGTGTGTGTGTGTGCATATATATATTTTTAGATATTATAGTTTCATGTCTTTTTCATTGTTTAGAGCAGAGGTATTTTCTCTATCGATCATTCATTTGTTAATGAATGTATTTATAATAAGAGTTGATACGGGGATAGATGTAAGAGAGGACCTAATGGCCTTTAACTCGCTAGTGTGTTCAAACTAACCAAATAAGTTACGATACATCAGAAACGTCAATGTACAGTATAATCAGGTAATTTTCCATTGACAAGTTTCCCATTAAATGTTATTCTTTTGGTTCGTTACAATTTTATTTAAATTTATCGTCATAATGTGGTGGATATTTTGTAATAAGTATAAGTTACTAGTAAACACCCAGGGAACTTTTCCCCTATACTTGTGATAAAAATGAAGAGCCACACTACGTTGGACATCGATTTCATGTGGCGCAAAACCATGGAAGCTTTAGAACCTATATGCTTTAAATAATTAGCTGGACATCATAATAAGAAATATTGATTTTAGCATGTGTTAGCCGCGTTGATCTCACTCCAGGGGTTGATTAAAATAAATTAAATGAAAGGCTTACTTGCGCAACAGTCCGCTAATGTGGGTTTAATAAATACCCACCCTTGATATTGGGAATTAATGTGTACATGTCCATACAATTCGGTGAAGCAGCTCTACTCCTACACATGATGTGTTTGGTAGTTTCTTAATAGTTTTAATCGAATACTACTTCAATCAAGTGTCTGCATGAATATGGTTCTGAGCTGAATTGTTCCAACATTCATTCTAATTTTGTACCAGATAAAAGTTGTTGTTGAATATATTTTGGCGGGTTTCCGTTTGTTTTATTCCACAGAACAGACTAGTAATATCATTTCTTAAGCTCGATTTCATTGGCAAGTTTTCGCCATTCGGATTGAACGATGATGTGAGATCATAAATGCAGCTTTCGCCTAGCACGCTTGTTCGAGCCCCGCTGCTGGCCATCCTGACTGAAGCTTTCTTTCTTTTTTTTTTAGTTTTACCATGTGAAAACGTGGATAGTGCTCAACTAAGTTCCAGGTCGTTACCTTCGCCATTCCTGCCCACAGACACAATCAAGCGATTTCAACAATTAAGATAAACGAAATTAAAAATTGGCATTGATCGAACTCTTGAATTGGTTATGAACTTTCTTTCCCGAAAGTTAGAACTCTTAAGGCCAGAATTTGTAGGAGCAGCATTAAAAATAAATTTCGTGCAACGATAAAAATATATTCGACATATACGGAGATAGTGTCTCCATCTTTTGTTGGAGATCGTTGCTTTACTGGTTGAACTGAAATAAAAGAAATGGATCATGATAATGGTAACTTAAATGGTAGAGTATTTGTCCGGAAACTGGTAAGTCCGGATGGTATGTAAGCATCTCAGTCTCAGGTCGAAATAGGGTGGGTAAGAGGATATTGAAAGGTAGTAGTCGACCAGGGCCTAGTTAATAGGTACCATCCTGGCATTTGGCTAGTATGTGTGAGGAAGAACCTGTCAGGATGGGCGGCTGTTGGGATCATTCCGATTGCTAAGCCAACGCTCTGCCCACTGAGCTACGGTCGCTCGGTCCGCGGTGTAAGTCACAAGATGAGTATGGTCTCTTGATTAAAGATCATCAGGTGTGACGGATGTCGGTTTAAGCTCTTTCTGCTCTCCACTTCTCCCAGCGGACGTTACAGTGAACATCTCTGAGTCTCTTTCGATTGGTGGGGTTTCGGGTAGTCTGTTTTTTGTTGTACCGTTTGAAACTTTACAACTTGACTTTACGAACACACTATAATAGGTGCTTACTGACCTGGAAAAATCTAGAATCAGCCTGGAATTTTATTTTAGACCTGGAAAACCTAAAAAAAAAAAAAAAAAAAAAAAAATACGAGCGCAAACCCCTGGATTTTTTGAAGTTATTATTTTTAATTTAAATTTGTTAACATTTGGAATAAACTGTATTGAATTTGTAAATTTAAGGTCACAGATTGGTAAAAAGCTCTCAGAGACTCTGTCTCCGTGTGAGCCACAGGTGTGGCGACCCCAAGGGTACCTGCATTGATATCTCAGACAGGGATTCCGCCAGGATTTTCGATTTGGGGTGTGTGTGTGTAAAGTTAAAATCGGTTTCTGTCGATTTTTCGCCGTTAAATTTTTTAAGTTGCGGAGGGGGTGCTCTCGAGGATTTGGGGGTGACACACCAACCATTGTTTGATTTGTTAAAAATTACGAAGGGGGATCCTAAAAACTACTGGTTGCTGGTAAGTTTTAACCTGTTCTACCTGTTTGGGTAGAAATACAAAGGTTTTATCCCTTGTTGGGATGACATTTTGAGTCAACAACCGGGGATGAAATACTCACGCATCAGAAAAAAATCCCAGCATCCCACCGGCAAATCGAACACTTCCCCCTACAGGAAGGCTCTGGTGACTTCTTTCTGATTGATGCTCTGTTTTTCACCGAAAATTAACATTCAGTAGACACCCTGTATAACTTTGTAAAGATCTAGTATTTTTCAAGGTATGTTTTCTTAATAGTGTTGGTGTTCTTGTGTTCGCAAGCGTATATCGGTAAAAGTTCATTTTATACAGGTCTCACAAGTCATAACTTACATTCTTGCGCGTTTCATTAAACCTCAAAAAGAATGTTTAAAATCGAGTCTGAAACATGATTAAAAGTTAACTTTTTTAATAGACGTACGGGAATGTTCGTGACGATTTCGGAGCCTTTGAGTCTTAACAAATGCTTCTTCAGTTGTTTTAATAAAACATCTATGATTTATAAAAACTTGGGAAGATGCCAACTTTAGCACTTGTGTCTTTAAATTTATTTGTACATTTCTACCATTTTTTTCCTGCATGCTGTGTTTCTGTGTGGTATGTTAGTGATATATAGTAATTGCATAAAATTGTGAGGGAAATTTTAGAACTATGAAACTTTGTCCTCTCTCAATGGCTTTGTTTTCCTGGCAGCTGACCAGATGGCCACTCTGATAGTATTGACTGTTGAGAGAGCTGCATTAAAAAAAAGTATCAGTTACTAATAGCTTGGTTTCAGGTTTCAAAATAATATTTCAAGTAGTACACTACTATGTTTAAGGATGGAAATAAGGTGTTATTTTACGTTATGGTACAATAATAGGGTTGTAAATTTAAAAAAAAAAAAGTGCTTGTTTTCTAAAATAAACTTCCGTTAAAAAAATGAGACTCGTTTCTTGCTGGAAGCCTCGTCTCTAATATATGATTCTTCAAATATATTTATTTTTAAGCGGGGTGCATTGGCATTTTATTTAATGTCGTTTCTTCTTGAATACACGGTCATCAGAATTTAAATTTTATCTGGAACTATGTTTTATGTTCTTCATTGTATAGTTAATCTTTCATACAATATCCAAGGTTATTGATTCGACTTGGCTGATACTTTAGTTATTTTAATTTGAAGGAATTATGTTTCTGGTCTTTTTACTGTTTTGTTAACATTTTGCCGCACACCTTACTCAGACGTTGCTCTACTCACATCCTCTCTCCTCCCAACAAATGACTAAGACACACGATTTATATTCCATGCTACCTGATTGATTTTACTATTTTCGATAAGAAATTTCACAATTTTATTTTGAATTAATTTATTATTTTTAATTCTTGATTAATAACTATTTAATACTTTATTATTATTATTATTATTATTATTATTATTATTATTATTATTATTATTATTATTGTAGTAGTAGTAGTTTATGATGTGGAGAAGATCTTGTATCATGGTCTATACACCCGTCAACTTTCCAAAAATTCAAACCTTGGCTATGGCTCAAATTCCATCCTTAAGCTACCTGTTATGTTATAATGTACTGTAATTAACTAATAATTAATTTATAAAATAAAATACTTTTATTAAAATAATACTAATATAAAACAATTGTTAAAAAATATATTTAAAAAAAAATAATAAATAAAATTACAAAAGTATATAAGCACGCTAAAAAAAACACCACACCACAATTATACGTATTAACAAACAAATATTAAAAAATCATATAACAACATATAATTAAATACAATAACCAAAAAACACACACTCAAAACCCAAAATTAAGCAACGCAAAAAATAAATTACTTTTAGAAAATCCTAAAAGCTTAATTATCAAATCAAAGTTATAAAATAAAATGAAACCAATAAATATAGCAATCTATTAAAATCCGTATCAAACAAAAGTAATCTCAATATATAAATAGCCTTTATAAAATTTTCTTATATCTAACTTCTGTTGTCAACCTTGTCTCTAATATATTCAAAATTTAATAAAATAAATTCAATTTAATATTAGCTATAGTTAACAAAAACAAACTTATTTATTAATTGCCTTAAACATTAAATTATTTAAACTGCCAACAATTTTATTAACTTTGTAATGCCACAATAATTAATAACCTGTCGTTATATCAATTATTATACCTTCAATTTCATTGTTATATTTATAAAAATCAAACTCCTTAATTTCAGATATTTTAATTATCCCATCCAAAAAAGACCCAACAACTTTACATAATATTTTAAATAAAAAATAGTTATTTTACTAAACTACACATATAACAAAACACTGTCTCACAACTGTAACCAAAACTACTCTAGTTCTATAAACGTAAATAAAAAATCAGCTGTTACAATTAAATAACTAAATCATTCCCCAAACTAAATAAAAATTACAACTACTATTAATTTCTATTCCTCCAAAGCAATATACACCAAATAAATACAATTCTTCAGCTAACACTTTTAATCGTAAAGCCAATAACGTTACTTTTATAATATTTTTAAGTAAATATAAATATAGCAAAAGCCTGTCTCACACAACTAATTCACAGTAGATCACAAACTATTTTAAATTAGTGGGTACACGCTCCGTGCAAACATTGTTGTTCAATGACTTGAGGATCATACATCAACACACTGTCATATTTCTTCAGAGTACAACCAAAAAGTGTTGCTTTGAATATGTAGCGAGATATGTAATGAATATTGATACCTATTTTAGTGGATGTACTGATTGATACGTTTCGTAATGTTCTTGGAGTGTGAATTCGAGGGTCGTGAACGGCTGCCGAATGTTACACCAAAGAAATTCCAATTTAATATTAATAACTCCTGAAAAGCATTAGAATAACGTTTAGATGTGTTATTTGTTCTGTGTTTCTTCAGTGGGCGTAAAAGAAATATAAGACTCCACCCCAAAAAAACATCGAAAGGAATTAATAGGGCCGTTGCTTCTTGCGCAAACTGTTGCTTCCTGTTTCCTGTCTAATATTGCATCTAGATGAATATAGATGCGAGGGCGTCTCAGCTACGTTGATTCGTTCAAGCGATTGATAAGTTTCAGTCTCGGTTTCCCCTCCTCTTTCCCAAATCTAACGCGTGTGTGTGTGTTTGCATGTGTTGCTGGGGTTCACCACATTCAACCTTTTCTTTTTAGCTTGAGAAGGATAAGCTAACGCTATATGTAATAAATAGCTGCTGGCGCAGAAAAAGAACACACCTTCAATATTCGATTCTGAGTAGTAGAAATTACGTTTTGTGTGAGGAAAGGAAATTCATGGTAGCATCCCAACCTCCACCCCTCAATTATTTGGTTATGAACGCAACGTCGCGTACAAGGAGCAAGGTGGCTCAGCGAATTTTTATGCCTTTTTTTATCGCTATCAGTTTAATTGAAAACTTAATTGCCATCTTTCTTATGATATTTGGTGTACTTTTACTGGATGTTTCACCTGAAGAAGTCATCGTAATGTCAACATTGACACTTTTTTTTTTCACGACATACTCTCATAGTGTAGTGGTTAGTATTTTCGCCTGTAACGGGGGGTTCGACTAATCACCGGAGTGGTTTAATTGTGTGCATCAAACTAGAATATTTTCGGTTGTGTAACATGAAGCTTTTCAATTGCTGTTAAATAAAAGTTTCAATGTAAACCCTAATAAATAAATAAGTAAAGAAATAAATAAAAATAATGTTCTAGATTTTGCTGTGTTGTTAGATATCTTATGTCAAAATAACTCCAAACTCGAGGTATTTGAAATGTCGAAATACAAATTAGGATTCAGGACGGAATCCGAATACCAATGTTTGTGATTCCGGAATGTCGGAACTTCCAAGATGTCTGAATTCCGGAATCCAAGGAATTCCGAATTCTGGTATTAACGTCAGACTTCCGAACAACCGTGCACTAGACTTGACGGAGCAAAACAAGTAGCAACTGGCTGAACAAATACAAATAGGTATTTAATCTACTTCTTCCAGAGATTAATCGTCGGTTTCATTCCAAAACCCCGTAATCGCCATGTTCACGAAAACTGTTTTTTGCATTACAAAGTTGTAAAATAAATCCATACATTAAATTTCTAAAACTCTTAGCTGAACTCCCAACTAGGACTTCACAATTCATTAAGAAGAAGAAGAAGAAGAAAAGTCCGAAAAATTGCAACGTGAAATGGACTTTCAACATAGAAAATAGTCTCGCGAAGAATTGACTTTTTTCACAAACGACTATACGGGTTTTTGGAATGAAGCCAGTGAAGAATACATTTGAATTTCGTGGCTCTTCAGTTGCGTTGTCATACTGGATAATTTCGAAATTTTAAACACTTGTTTTTAGTCTCTTCAAACGGACTACTTCAGGTTTTCCCCAGGAAGTATTTAGAACAACAGAACGTATTTACATTGAACTGTTGTTGTGTGTCATGACGACTTTGGTTTGCTACGACTCCAGTCGTAGTGTCGCTTTATTGCTGCTTCCTCTGTATTTGGTAAATAAAAAAAATAGCTGTTAATCATCCTTTACTGGCACAAGGCGAAATAGATAGACTTAAAAATAAAATAAAAGTTGATTCACTAGTTACGCGTTTGCTACCTTGTTTCAGGGGGTCCCGGGTTCGATACACCGTGAGGACACAAGTTATTCGGAACCTATGTTAAACTATTGGTGAGTATGTCTTGGAAAGGGTTTTGGATTCGATCCCCGGTAGCCATGCGAATGCCGGGATGGTATCTTAAATAAAACCCTGACCGATACCTTCCCCATCCCGGCCTGAGCCAAAACGCTCAAATTCGTTCAAATTCGATCCTTGGTATAGACATAAATGATTCAGAGTCCACTTAAACCACTAGGCCCCATCTTTAGGTAGTTAACGAGTTCCTAATCCTTCGGGAAGTTCTGGGATCGAACTCAGCGGCTGGCCATCCTGACAGGTTTTCACACTTTGATAATACCATGATGATACTTTCACCCCAGGTTCTGGCCAATTTCTTTCCACGTCATTTCCCCTCTCGCTGAGCTAAACATGCTTAAAGGCCGTAAATATTACTCAGTTGAAACCTTGCTACGTTGACATCATCTGATGGAAGGACTGGCAGGTATTCTTAGTATCGAGTGTTATGAAGACAGATTCCACATGTTACTACTCCGCCAACTATCCTCAAGGAAGGGAGACTTGTTGCTATGGTTATATGTTGACGGCTTAGTCATACATCATATGCATTGGCGCTATTTTTTTTAAATTCCAATTCACTGCCCACCTTATCGTAAAGCAAGGAGGCTTGAGGATGTTTATCCTCTCCGCTGCTGCTGCTACGGAACCACTTCTCCAAATCATGCTCACCAACACACAGAAGGGTGAGAAAGGAAAAAAATGACAACGCCGTAAACTTCCCTCCGCTCTCCACGCTATTCGATCCTAGAATCTACCCTTTATCCCACCTATCAGAATCCAAACCCTCGAAAATATCAGTATAGTTCTTAGTACTTCTCAAAGGTGGGACATTTCTTGTGATTTAGGGGTAAATACCCCCGGTTATTCCTAGAAGAATCGCGGTATACTTGGGTGCACCTCGCCAAATCGATATAAGCATGCACAACCATTATTAATTAAAGTACGAGTTAATTATTGTATTTTACAGTTTTCATACATACAAATAAAGTAAATAATTCGATTCTTATCATTAATAGTAGTTAAATAGTTATCATCAATTATTATTAATCTAGTTTAATGGTAGCCACTGTCGTAATGAGATAAGTTGTAGCAAACTTGAAACGTCAGGGTGCACTGAGTAAACAAGAAAACAGGAGCCCAACTGATGTTTTAGAAGTACGTGAACCGATCTTAAACTTTCATCACACGTGATGACATTATATTTTACTTGGAAAACACTTGATAATCAACTAGTGAAGGAAATCACGAAACATCGCCAATAAAGATATTCTATGGTTTACAATAAAAATAAATACTTTTAGAAAGTCTCTTGCTCCCAACATTTATTTATTATTTGTTTATTTAGGAAGAATACAACGGGCGTATGCCCAGTTATGGTATTTTGTAAAAAAGTAAATTGCAGTTTAGGTTTTTGTATTGCCAGGAATGCTTAGTAAGCTATAATCAAACCATACTGTTAATAGTATCAACAACATACAATCACAATATATACCAAACACAAGAGAAATACATCACAATATAAAGCCAAATTTAAAATTAACATAGCTAATTCAAGTGGAGTAATAATGCATACGTAATATATGTAAGTTAATACTATACACTGTAAAAACACAAAGAGTAAATATACAGATATAGATATAAGAATAATATAAGACTGATAATACAAATATAATCAAATTATTTATAATTCCCTTTTAGGCTTTGATGTGCCCATTGGAAGTTTTTTTTTCCCTATCCTATGCTTATAAACTAGAACTTGCTATAGTAATTTTGCTTGCTTTAGAATAATTTTTATTAGATTATTCTGAAAACTTCTTTGGCTTTGATTAAATATGTCTACCTCGTTTTTCATTCCACATAATTTATTGTACGAAAAGCACATTCTCCAAATGGGTGACTTTTTTAGAATCTCTGTTCGTGGTTTCCTACAGTGGAAAAGACCTTTGTTATCCATTCGGGTTCTAGAACCCGGTATCTGAAATTGGATTTCAGAGAGTAAGTCTGTACTGTCCACGCAGTTATGAATTAAATTATCAATAAAGAATGAGTCAATAATGATTCTTCTGATCTCCAGCGTAAGGAGTTCAAAATTCTGAATTAGGTTTACATAATGTTCAAATTTAGATAAAAGCCAGTTGTTTTGTACGTTAGGAGTCTGAGGAATTTAGATTGAATCTTTTCTATTTTCTGACAATTAATTTTAGTGGTGGGATTCCAGATGATGGATGCATATTCAAGTTTCGGTCGAAACAATCAATAACATTATAACTTTTGGTATGTACTAGTCATTCTGAAGTTCCTTGCTGTTCTATATAAATAAATCCTAGAATTCTGAACGATTCTGCTGTTATGTTGTTTACATGACAATTAAAAGTTAGTTTAGAGTCAAACCTAACCTCAAGATCTTATATTATTTCTGGTCTTGGTAAAACATTGTTATTGATTAAGGAAACTGAATAAATTTTTGTCGTCTAATAAATGTAATCGCATTTTGCATTTTTTTTTTTTTTTTTTGTATTCAAGTCAAGTATATTTCTGTGACACCACCTATTTATACTATCTAAATCTACTTGTAATTGATAACAATCTTTAATTTATTCAACTTTAGAAAATATTTTAAGATCATCTGCATATAATAGTTTCTCAGAGTTTACTATACAATCAGCGAGGTCATTTATGAATAATAAAAATAGTAACGGGTCTAAATTTGAGCCCTGATGTCATTTCGAATTCCTTTGATACAAATTCTCTGTAGAGCACGGATTGTACACGGTGTTGTAAGATGAAAGAACTTTGACTAGGTTTTCCGTAAAACTGAAGTGTTTACGCTTGGCAGGTAATATGCAGTGGTCTACTGTGTCAAATATTTTGGCAAAATCAGTATATATAACATCAACCTGAACGCCCTTATGTAATGTTTTAGCTATAAAATGCGTGATTATTACTAAATTTGTAGACGTTGATTTGTTCTGCATAAATCCATTCTGTGAGTTTGATATTACTCGTCTAACGTGAGTTATGATACGGTGATAGAGACAATTTTGAAAAATTTTAGCTATCGCCGAAAGAATTGTTGTTGGTCTGTGATTTTCAATTTCTTTTGAATTACTGGATTTCGGTATTGGGCATACTAAAGCCTCTTTCCACTGTTGTGGAAATTTGCATGTGCGTAATGAAGACCTGCATTCCTTGGGTCATTTTTGTTGTGTGCAGAAAAATACAAGTAATTTTTAAATGTACAATTTGATTCACAGATCCCTAGGCGTCTGTGGACCATAGGTTGAAAGCCATTGTATACGTACTGCATATAGAATTAATATCGCAACTATATTTGCGTTAGCTGCAGTTTCTAGTACCTAAAGGGCTGGATTATAATTGTCCCTGGTGGATGAATGTTTTTCTCATGGCCTTAGTCTTAATATGGGGTCCGGGGTTCAATTCTCTGTGGTGTCACTTTGAATCCACTGTAAACTGCAGACCTACCTGTACATCCCGCCGACGCCGTCTCCATCAGACGAAAGGCAGTGACAAACTACTATCGCTTCACCTTGACCAAGAACCGTAAGAGTCCTGTCTTATTTCCGACCACCATAGAGGCAGATAATGTGGGATAAAACTGCTTTTGTGCTGAATGGTTTTGCATTCTGTCTTAGATTCAAAGTTTCAAACCCAAGCATGGTTCGGACTCCACGTTAATTGTCGGTCTCGTCCTTAAAAGCTACGTGCTCAATTAGGACGTAATTCAGCTCCTTGCAAGGCATCAATCATAACCAATAATAGCTAGACACGGTTAATGTGTCACTCAACAAGGAATCCAACAACATTAACTTCATAATTATAGAGCAGTGAGATATGCTGATCGCTTCCATACGCAGTAGCTGACTAGCTGTATGGAATCTTAGGTAAAAATGATTATGTTCGGAACTACTTCGCGTGGGAGTGTCAGCACGCACATTTATACCCTGCAGCGCGCCTTTTTGGCTTCTTTAGGAAAGAAGCACCTGAGGCAGCCTTTTAAGATAACCTCCAAAAGGTAATCGAACGGATAATGTGATAACAGGTGGCGTTGGACTCTATCCGTTTCCATGGTGACCACACAAGTCAGTGTTTTCGCGAGGATTAGACTGAGCCGCTTTAATCAGGACCGGGATTTAGTAAAAGTTGCTTGATAATTTCGCTCTTTCAACAGCGACTCTGAAAACTATGAACCTTTCTCTTTGAAATTGTTACTAGAATATTCAAGTATATTATATATATAATTCGACTTCATGAACTCTGCCTTTTAAGAGTCCTCAGTTTAGTACCTACGCTACGTATGTGTGTGAGAGTTTTCACATTTTTAAAGATGCTAGACAAATGACAAGCAGTAATGAAAGTTGGAAAGCGGACCCCAAAATACTTCTGAATGTGTCAACTACCTGAATTTTGATGTTGTTTATTTTAGCTGAGATTATTAGAATAACTGTAATTAATGATATCATAGCCCACACCACTACGGGCATTCTAATTTCTCAGTTAAAATAAATATTGAACCGCTGTAGCTCAGTGATAGAGCTTTGACATAGCATTCGGAGGTCGTGGGTTCAATCCCAGCGACCGACCATCTTGACATGTTTTTCCTCAGTCACACCAGGCAAATTTTGGGTAGGTGCCTTTCACTTAGGCCCTCTCCGACATCTTCCCGCATCCTTTCTCCTCCCGTATTCCGCCGTGAGCCTTAGATGCCTAAAAAGAACATAAATAAAATTCTAAATTCACACTCAGCAAAAATAAAAATAAAAATCTCAGGTAGTTCATTTGATTCACATTCACATGTATTATTAGGATCGCTTTCCAAAATGTAATTATTGTTTGCAATTTGTCCACTAGCTTTAAAAATTTGATCCTCCCCCACCACACACACTCACACTTGTGAACTTACTGAGGCTTCAGTTTTAATAAATGATGATATATACAGATGCTTATCAGAATAATGGAAACACCTGTAGTTGGCAACACGTCAGATGTATGGCTTGGCAGCGGTGTCGTGGCGACCGCAGCGCCGGACTGCTGGTGGTGGTGTGTTAGGTCGGTCTCCATACTACGTCAGGCGTCGTGGAACAGGAGTGTGCAGTGGCTGCAGCAGACGGAGGTAGTGTAAAATGGGAGACCTCTCAGAGTTTCAAAGAGGGCAAATTGTTGGTGCGCGGTTATGTGGAGTGAGTGTGACGGCAGTGGCTAGTGTGTTAGGTGTGTCGCCAGGGACAGTGTCGAAGGTGATGACGGCCTACACAACACACGGGAAAAACACATCGGGGAAGCGGAACAGTGGGCGGAAGAAAAGCATCAGTGACAGGGCACGCCGGGTATTAAAGCGCATTGTCACGCGGAACCGTCGTGCCACTGCGGCGCAAGTGACGGAGGAACTCAATCAGCACCTCCCCCAACCTGTTTCGACAATCACAGTCCGCCGCGAATTACATGACATGAACTTACGGGGTCGTGTTGCACGGGCCAAACCTCTCATCAGGGACCAGAACGCTTTAGCACGCCGCAAATGGTGCCGCGACCATGCAACTTGGACCGTTGACGACTGGAAACGTGTGGTATGGTCGGATGAGTCACCATTCACCCTATTCCAAACCACGGGCCGTGTTTATGTGTGGAGAACGCCCAAAGAAGCGTATGATCTGCAGTGTCTCCGCCCAACTGTGAAACATGGCGGCGGCACGGTGATGCTGTGGGCCGCAATATCATGGTTTTCATTGGGTCCTGT
>JAGDQP010006999.1:48834-69465 GCA_022664845.1 Lepisma saccharinum
TCGTTCAGGTGTTTCCATTATTCTGATAAGCATCTGTATATTAACGTGGTAAGTAGGGTAGTTCCTTCCTTCGTATATTCTCTCTTTTTAACGAAGTACTGGTCAATGCTTTTGCAATTTTTGACTAATATTTGCCAGTTTTGAAGGTCGATCTTTTGGGTTTTGCACCAAGTATTCCGTTGTGATCCAACTCTTCCCTGTTACTCAAGTATGAATGCAGGTAAACAGGAAGTGAATTTCTGTTTACCGTAGTCCGGAGAACGTAAGGAATGACAGCTAAACAACAGTGAGGTGAGGTACGCTTTATTGATGAGCGTGGGTTTAGTTTCTTCAGCGATTCTGGATGTCCTCTAACCTAGCGTGAACACGGTACCGCACCGAAAACGTTGCCGAAAGGGATAAGTATAGCCGCGGTGTTCTTCCAGGGGGTTGATTGAAAAGACTTAGCAGGCTCTTTTTACTGGAAGGAGGTAACAGTGAACGCTGCTGTAATGAAGTAATCCTTCCTCATCTCTATATGTTCCGAAGTGACATTGACCTAAAGTTTCTGATTATGGGCTATAATGTTTTGTTCGGATAGAAAGTGAAAAACATTAAGCGTATGGATTGGCCTGCACGATCCCCAGATTAAAATCCAATAAAATCTACTTACGAAGCACTGAAGAGGTGATTACGTCACATTACCATCCCAGAAACTATTCAGCGGTTGGTGATCTAGTTGATGGAAGAATGAGCGCTGTTATAACTAAACATCATCCCAGACCATTCAGGTGGAGGTTAGGCCACAATATTGTTGGTGTACTTACCGTAATCATTTCGGTAAGTATTGTAGTTCCTATGGTATGAAGTTCACACATCCAGGTTGCTCCTGTGTGACGCTACAGGCGAAAACCTATTTCATCCTTAAGTTTTTCACAGTAGTATGAAGCTATGAGAATAAAGTGTTGGTGTTACAGTTGGATTTTTTTTTCCCTGTGTTCAATGGAACAGTGATGGAAAAGAAAGTTACCACCCCTTTGTGTGTGTACATGAGAGTAATACGGGCAAATTATTTTTTCAGGCTAAGATTTTGGTTGTATTTATCCCAGAATTCGTAGTGAAGTTAGTGGAATGATCTAATGAAATGTTGCCGGTCAGAGCGTTTATTGGATTGGTGACTAATTTCCAACTATAAATGCTATGGAATATTGCGTCTGGTGTTCCAGATGACAGGGTAAATTAATCAGCGAGTAATTCAGTTTATTATTGGATCAGAATTCCCTTAATTAGAGACGGGGTTTATTTACATGTTGTAGTCTGAGTATCAAGTTGACGCGTCGAACTGTCTAGCCTTCTTTTTCACTTTTTTTTTTTCTAGTTGCTTCCCAAATACCGTTATTAAATTTCAATAGGGTGTTGCGCAGAAAAATATCAACCATAAAACTGGTAACAGTATTGGTTTTGCGAAACTTCACTCGCCTGTGGTTCTGTGATCAAGTCTGGGTTTCACCTGGTTCTTCCTTAACCGCATCAAGCGGTTGTCAGAGTGGTATTGTAAGACAGTGTTGGTCCCTTCCCTTTCTCTGTTTCAACCCACATAAGACAAACATTCAATAACTGTAAATGCTCATTAATATGAAATTAACCACTTTTAAAGTTCCTAGAGATATGTTAACAGGCAACATAAAAATTTATAATTGAAACTTATGTTCATAAAATATTCTCGCTTTGGAAATACTTTGAAAATAATCGTAGTGAAACCTATCGTTCCATTAAGGAATACGAAAGTCCTTATATATATATACAAATGTGTTAATATACTCTGAAAATTATTGTACTGAATTGAATTGAATTTTGAGGCCTTTAGGCAACTTTGTATCAGGCCGAATGGATAATGATGGGAGAATTAGTGGAATGAAGAAAGTGGGAGAAAACGGAAGCACCACGAGGAAAAACACGCACACAGTGTTTGACCACCACAAAGATCACATGGTACTAACCGGGATCGAACTGAACACCAGAGATGATCGCCCTACCACAGAGCCACTGTGGCCCCTTTATTGTACTAACTGGACAGAAAGTCCTAAAAAAAAAAAAAAAGTGCTGTAGTCCGGACGGGTAACTAAAGCATAATCCTGTTACTGGTCTAACGGTTGACGTTTCTCGACGTCTTCCGGGGACAGAAAACTACGGGAAGAGGGAGGTAGTGGCTAGGAACATATTCTAGGTATTATTTATACTGGCATTCACCTAGTGGAACTGAGGAAGCCCTGGAAAATCTCAGTCGGTATGGATCACAACCGGTCTGGAACCTGTTGGGATGATACCTAGGATTTAGACCCTGGTGGATACTTTTCTCAGCCTTGCCTTCCGGAAGTGTGCTTGACTAGAAACATCTTCGCTCATCGGCCGCAGACACCTATCCAACACATATAAATTAAAAATTAGGAATCTAAACTATCTAAAAAATTAGGTATGTTCAGAATTTCAATTTTCAGAAATTCCAACATTTCGATATTCCGAACACACTTAAAAGAATATGTGGTAGGGGAGATTTTTTACTTCTTTTACTCAGTCATTGAACATAGGAGTTTGTGCAACTCTTTATCCCCAGTTTTTTTAGTCATATCTTGTTTTCGTGATTCTGACTTTTCCAAATTCCGGAATTCCGAACACTCCTGTATGCCTCTCCAGTGCTTTTCTGAAAACCGTAACCACAAGACTAGATTATTTCTTGTATAAATACATACTACGAGGGGGTTTCAAAAAGTTGTTGCGATCACCTAGAAGAAATCCACTCTGGAGAACTCAGACACATGATGGTATTAGTCCTTCTCTACGTAATCACCGTGCCTAGTGACACATTTTTGCCAGCGGTCCTTCACTTTCCGTAAGCCCGTTTTGTAAAAGCCTGCAGTTTGGCTTTGAAACCACAGATCAGTCTCAGAAATGACGTCATCCCTACTACCAAAATGGCGTCCTCTGAGTGGACGCTTCATTTCTGGAAGGAGAAAGCTGTCACTTGGTGCTAGGTCCGGTGAGTATGGGGGTGGGGCAGTATTTCATATTCTAATTCCACCGCAGTCATCATGGATGCATTGGCGAAATGGGCATTGTCTGCCAAAAGCAGCAACCCTATTGTTACCAATCCACGACGTTTCTTCTTCAGTTCCTCTCGTAACTTAGTCAGGAGATGGGAATAATAGGTACTAGTAATAGTTTGACCCTGTGGTATGTAATCTGTCATGGTGACCCCTTCACTGTCCCAGAAAACGGACAGCATCACCTTGGCAGCAGACTTCTGCACTCTTGCCTTTTTAGGGATGGGGTATGTCTCCGTTGTTTGCTTATTTCCTTTGTTTCTGGGTCACGAAGATAAACCAATTTTTCATCCATTGTCAATAGTCTGCCGAAAAAGTCCTCTTCACCTACCTCACAGCGATGCAACATTTCTCTTGCAGCGTCCTCGCGATTTCTCTTCTGGAAAGGTGTGAGCAGTCGTGGCACCCACCACTTTCTGAAGATGCGCCAGTTGTGAATGATATTCCAGGCAGCCCCATAACTAATACCTATTGCACACATAACACTTCCAACTATCCAGTATGGTCTCAACTTTCTCCGTCAAGGCGGCATCATCAGTGGAAGATGGTCTTTCAGATCTTGGGGCGTCCGCGGCGGTCATGTGTTCAGTTTGGAATTGCAGTTTCCACTTGGATATCACCATCTCATAGACTGCTTTCATTTCTTCGTGGATCTGCTTTGCTGATTTCCTCTGGAGATGAAAGAACTTAATGACGCTCCGTGCCTCAAGCTTGTCAATCATCGCACCTTCAGTGATTTACCTGAAAGAAAAGAAAAAAGAACGAGTTGCTCTAACGATTCCAGATTTTGCATGGTTAACATACAAGGATCACCTAACTATAACATGCATATCCGAGGGGGTTCGTAGTTCATCACCTTCTAGGCGATTGAACGAACTTTTTTTTATACCCCTCTCGTATTTATTGCTAGAGTATCATTTTAGTATCCTCTGTTCTGAGAGGAAAATGATGGAATACATAGTATCTTATTGTTTCCTTCGTAAGGAAAGCTTTCTGGTAGTTTAATGAGTAAGCAAGTTAATTATTTTGCTAAGCATTCGTCAAGAAGTGCCAAATGATGACTGCAGAAATCAAATTAAGGTTGTTTATTACAATATTAATCGCGATCTGAGGCGTCAGACCAGGGTCTCCAAGGTTCGAATCTTGGCAGGAGTTTTAAAATGCTAGTGGATTTTAAAACTTAACAGCTAATGGTATCGTGACGGGCCGAAGTCTATGGGTAGGGTCACCTGGGGTAATTTGAGTCACCTCTAGAAAATTTATATTTAATATTTATTTTCATGTTATAGGATGAACCGATAGGTCTGAAATTTAGTCAGTTAATTGGTAAATGTATGATGTATCATTTGGTATGTCACACTTACTTCTAAGATTTACGGTGCCAGTATTTTTTTTCTTTTCTTTCAGATGCGAATTAGTGCCATGTGAGAAGTCCGTGATTCTGAACTAACCATGCTCGGGTCTGAAAGCAATCAAGCCTTTGAAATTGTGTCCAGGATAACATTCGAGACCTATAGAACACAACTGTATAGTGACTGTTTGTAATTCATCAAGTGTTTGTGCCAAGAAAACAAAAAAACTTTTTTCAGGGTAATTTGGGTCAGTTGTTCCTGCAACCATGCCACGCACTTGTTCGGAAGTTGAAGAAAACTTATGATGAGGTGGCTATAGAAACAGCTTTTACAGAAATTAATGAAGGTCCTAAGACTATCAGAGCTGTAACTAAAGAACTCAACATACCATCTGAAACTTTGAGGAGGAGAATGAAGAATCCTGAAACTAAAAAAGGCGCTGGAAGACCCACAGTGCTGACCCCAAATGAAGAAAGTAAAGTTTACTGCCAAATGTGGATATCCACTGGATAGAGAAGACCTAGTGCACATGGTCGCTAGTTACATCAAGTCTGTTGGTAGGAACGCTCCTTTCAAGGATGGGATACCAGGCTATGACTTTGTGCGATGGTTTGAGAATCGCTGGAAACATGAACTGAGAAAAAGAAAACCAGAAATTATCACAAAGGCACGAGCTGAGGGTTTATCAGTTGGAGTAGTTGATGCATTTTTCAGAATGTATTACAAAATGGTCACAAAATAATAAGAACCCAAACTGCACATACGAACTGTGATGGCTCCGAGGTTCTGGGCTTCAAACCCAATTGCAAGAATTATATCAGTGTAGCTTATATTTCAGCTGTAATTTACCATATGGTGGGGTAAATTAGGTCAGCACTGAATATCAGTTCAGAAAACAGCAGAAGTAGAAAATGGCCCAAATTCCCCCAAGCCTTGGGTAATTTGAGTCACCAGTTTTGGACCTCTGTAATTTGAGTTAAATGAGTCTTACAATGGTAATCAAACACACAACATAATATTTCACTTTCAAATGTCAAGATAGGTAATAAATTTTTCAAATTTTTATCTAGCTAGCCTAAAAGAAGAAATACACTTGAGAAGCTGACCCAAATTACCCCAATTCACCCTACTAAAATGGCCCAATATACAAAGTTTTTCCCACAATATTAATCTTATGGGAGAATTTTGTCCAGCAAGCGTTTACCTGCCTCTGGGAAATTGCAGATAGATATTTTCCTCGTTTTCCACAAACGTGCATTAAATAGTAATACACATTCTCTAACATACCCTTGTTTTGCCTTTTTTGCCTGTAGCAGACTGAAATCGGGATATAAATGAAATCCATGCTTTTATGCGCTCGCATACTTCGGAACGGCACTGGAGGGGTAAACAGGTTCGAATCATGGTGCTGGCCATACTACAGGGCTTCCCAAGCTTCCACGTCAGTTTCACCAGGCGAATACGAGTCTTGTACCCTGATAAAGGGCTTTATCGTTACCTTTCCTTTCCCTGTTCCCAGACGAGTATTTCCTGACGAACATGTGACGTCTGACCCATAAATATTTCTTAGCGCTTTTTTATAGTTGATATTTTTCAGTTGAAAATGGTCAGGTGATTGTTGTATTTGAAACTACTTACTGTATCAGGGTTGCCACCAAACAAAGAATTCAGGACAATCAGTGATTTACCAGGAAATTAAAAATATATGGAGGGGAAAAAATTGGGAATTCAGGGAAAAAACATGTTTTTTTTTTTTTTTTTTTTTTTTGTATTTCATCACGGAAAACGAGAAAAAGACTGATTCCAAAAGGGCTATTAAGATCGGCAAACGAAAGATTGATATAAAAATCAAACAGCCGGAGGAAAAAAGAATGAAAATTACGTTTAAAACCAGGAGATAGGAGAAAGCCATCAATCTGGAAATCAAACGTCTATTCAACTCGAAGACAGGACTTTGATGAGTATCATAATTAAGAGGGCTATTCGATTTTGAAGTCAATTGAACTAAAGATTGTTAAAGATTCAGGTTAACTGAAGTGAAATGCACTAATGTGATGTAATAAATATGTCTCTCCTTTGAGGCTGTATACCCTATCCAAAATTTGAAAACCCACCCATTTTATGACTAAGGAGTATTAATTCTTATACGACAGTAAACTTTTTTCCATTCATTTTAGAAGCTATGCAAACAACGTGACAGTTCAGCTCCGCTGATTTATGAAACTCTATGTAGCATTTTTTTTTTTTTTTAAGTCTCGTATTGGTTTTCTCATCCGGCCACCTGCTAGGAGGATCTTTTTTAAAAGTAATTAAATTGTTTTCAGACACTTTGGGTGTTTCACTGTTAACAACTTCCTGTAATTTCATTTTACTATCTTTAGTGCATGGTAGTACTTAGATTTGTTAAACGGGCGTAAGCCATAGTGCTGTTACCGCCCATACAAATCATTTTATTTTATCTTATCAGATTTGTTAATGTCGTTATGATACGCAAAATCGAAATCAGGGAAATCTAATGTATTATGCAAGAAAAATCAGGGAATTTGGCAATCCTGTGTAGGCCTATGTGTAAATAAATAACTAAATACAATCAAGAACGTTGTATCGCATCATATTGTAAAGTTCCTTGCAAATATCGCTCTTATTTCCTATTATTTAATACATAAATTATAATTTAAGCCTTTTAAGTTGTTCGAATTTGCTTGCTTATTAGAAATTTGGTGCACATTGTATAAGAGGTGGCTATTTAATGATTATCCTTTTTTAGTGAGTGTAATTGGCGTACAATGAATTGCCTGTAGTGATATTTGTGCAAGTACGCACGCACATTTCAGCAGTTTGGCGAGAATCCATTTACTATATTAAAGGTATTTCTTGTGTTTTTAGAATTACATGTATTTGTTTCCAACATGTGAATACCGTGTTTCAAGAACCAAGTGTTGCATTTCTCTTCGAATACTTGAGGAATGGAAACCAATGAACTAGGGAATAATTAATAATGGAATGAAAAAGAAAGATTGTTGTAGTTTCAAACTAACGTAATTGCAATGTGTCTACGGTAATACATTATCTATTTCCAAGACAAACGAGAAAAACATGAGGACAAGGTAAATGGCAAGGCGTGTGATATTTAATCAGCATAGACTGTTGATTATGAATATAATGTTGATTAGCCATCACAGACTGTTGAAAGAATGAATAGATAAAATCATTGTGTCCTGAAATCAAGAGGTAGAAGGACGTATTGGAAACTGAAGCGATCAATTTAATTTGTGCATAGGATGGAGAACAAATAGCCTAAACTGAAGTATAAAACGAGCATAGATCACATTCCTTTGCTTGGAGAATATTCTGAAACTCGAACCTTGGATGGCTTGAATCGACAACCTTGAGTCAAATATTGACTTATAGACTAGGAGAGGGGTGGGTCTTAGCAATCCATCAAAAGAAAATCGACAGAAGTGTCCTGCAGTGTACACACGAAGCGGACATTAGTCAGGCGTACTTACACGAAACCCAGCCTCTTATAATCAAAACTTGGTTCGTGAACTAATTCGCAGCTATAACTCAGTGCTACTACTACCAGTATTAAGCTGTGCCCTTGTTCACACTACTAGATACGAAGGAAATATATTACAGTTGAAAATTAAAAAAATAAAACTCGTGTGTGTTCCATGTAGTATCATTATTAATATTAGAAGAATACACATATTTTGCTTCGTACTGTGCATGCACAACGAAAATTATAAAGAAATAAAAGAAATGGCAGTATAGGCCTATCTGAAAGTAAAATTTAATGATAAATACTTCCTCACTAAATGGGACGTTATATTAACTTCATACTCTGTCCATTATTTGAAATAAAGAAATAAAACGAAGTTACTATATCGCTATGTGAATCTGTGTAGTTCTGTCCTTCCTTTTTTAACATATTATTTCACCATCCTGCTTTAAACCGTTCCTAATTCTGTGATTATGAATATAGTCGCTATGCAATGGTCGTTTACTATTATCTTCGGTTTAATCGGATATTAGTGTAACTCACGGATTCCGAACCATTATGTCCTTAGTGCATAACGAGCCTGGACTTTTGCTGCGCTGTTTTTGAACTATAAGTTTTATGAGTACGTATTTCAGGTTCAGTAGTGTATTGTTAAGCATTAAAAAGAAGCTGTGTGTGATTCCGAATTTTTTATTAAGTAGCCTACTTATTAAATCCAGTCTTTAACTGGAGAAAGATGGCAGAGAGATGCAATACAGTCAAATAACTAATTCCGACCATTTGCTCCCTCCAAATCTTTGTTTTCGTCCCTTCTAACTGCTGTCTATACAAGAGTTTTGCATTGTTTCCGTTGAAGTACGTACTTAAGCCTAAATCAGGCATGCTAAACTGAAAAACTTAATTATAGGCCGCCGTGGCTCAGTGGTACAGCGCTCATCTGTGGTACTTGGGGTCATCGGTTCGATCTCATCTCATGCCATGTGGACTTCGTTGTGGACAAACACCGCATGTGTGGGTTTTCTCGGGGTTTTTCAGTTTCCTCCCACTTTCTTTATTCCACCAATTCATATCATCCATTCGGCCTAAGCCAAACTTGCCTAAAGGCTTTAAACAGATTTCAAGATCAAAATCTTAATTGGAAAGTACAGCCACTGCTGTAAGATCTGCTTTGAAATATTGTATCGATACTTCTTCATGGGTGACGGATATGAGGCATTTCTACTGCTTGGATCGGGACAGGCGTAAACCATAGTGCTGTTACCGCCCATGTAATCCATTTTATTCTGTTTTCTAATGCTTGGATCTTTGCACTCTGGCGGGTAGTGATAGAACCACGTCTCGTCTAGTGTCTCCGATAGAGAAAGGAATTGGGTTCGCTCAGCGTATCTGCAGATTATTCTTTGACATTTGCTACTGACTTTGGACTTTTCTCGGTTTTCTCGGA
This sequence comes from Lepisma saccharinum, assembly GCA_022664845.1. NCBI lineage: Eukaryota > Metazoa > Arthropoda > Insecta > Zygentoma > Lepismatidae > Lepisma > Lepisma saccharinum. The sequence goes on from JAGDQP010006999.1 coordinate 58,213, forward strand.
AATCTCCCGTTCGTTCCATTTTTTTTTTCATTCCACTAATTTACCCATCATCATCCATCCAACCTGAACCAAAGTTGTCTAAAGACGGTAAAAATTTAATTAAAAATTTAAATTTAAGAAAGGGACTGTATTGTACTCATCATGTCACCATGGTTGGTACATTGAGTGAAATCCTTCACATGTAGGTGTATTGATTGAATTATTAGTGTTCTAAACGTCTATTGGACCCCCATGGGGCTGAAACCCATGACTACGCGCACAAAAAGCGAAGTGCAAACCTCTCAGCCAGTGAGTGTAACTTATGCGATGTTCGATAACTGTTTTCTTGCCTGCATCTTGTCCATCTTTCTCCAATTTGTACTTTTACGCCAGCCTGTAGTCGCCTCCAAAAACCCACACTGACACACTATAAAGTAGCCAATACTGTGGAACCACATTCGATATTACAGCCATAAAAGGCTTAATTTCAAATTTCATCAGTGTATATACAATATTTCATAGTTGTAGTATTTTGGGGATACTCTTTACATTTCTATGTATGTATAGAAACAGAAGTAGAAAGCTCGCTGACAAGTCTTAAACAATTACTTGGTTTGACCTTGAGCGAAATGCTTGTGGTTCCATCTGGGTAACTCAACCACTGGTTTTTAACATTTTACTCTTTTTTGTCGGTGAAGATTTGGAGTGAGGTCAGCACACAGATGTAGCCTTGAGGTGTGCCCGAAAAAAAGAATCGAGAACTGAAGATGTAGTTTTACGCCTTCGTGAGAAGAAAAAAAAAAAAAAAAAAAAAAAAATCAATTGCTTTTAGATGATTGCATCACGCACAAATAGGGTGTACCTAATGGGAGTACTTTCGTGAGTCAAATGAGTGTGTAGCGTATGATTGCAGGTAAAGTATCAATTATAAGAGCATATGTAAAAGTTCCTTCATAGAGTTTTAACAGGATACAGGTGCAGTAGTTTTCTTTGTATTTCATTTTTTTTTTTTTAAAAGACAAAAATATTAAGTTTATTATTTCCAAAATGATGGTGTGCAAACTGTTTCGAAGAATTGTTTTTCACCCTTCCGCCCTTAATATTAGACTGTTTTGTTAAATTCTTAATATTTATTTTAGTGAGAAACCTTAGAGATGCTTTTCTCGTATTTGTTTACAACTGTTCAGTCAATCTTCCCTCCCTTTTCTTAGTTGTTTCTATCAATAATAAGGGTTACTCGATCGAAGCCAATGGTGAGGATAGATAGGCGACAGTGCAGAAACTGAACGCGAGTATCTTTAAAATTCATATCTTTACATTTGGATCGTTTTTCAAAAGAAGGCAGTAGATCAGCCCTTTCCTTAGCTTGATACAGTGGCTGAGAAATTTCCTGCTGACTTTTGGTCTTGAAATTTTTCGACCATTGAAAACTAGAATCCCGTCACGGTAAGATATGTCGTTTGGTCTCCAGATCGTAGTGGTGTAACAATGTTTCGTCAGCAGTGACGACGAGTCGTGCCAAAAATCATTGTGCTCTACTGCTCAAAATGTTGCAAAATCAACTTCGAGGTGTCCACTCGATTTCGCTTCTCATCGGCATTTAAATAACTCTGTACCATTTGGCTGAGAGCTTCCTCTTACCTAACTGCTCATGAAGTAAAACCCAAAGGGTTCCCTGTGTATATCTAATGTCGCAGCAATTGTTATAGCTTACTTTCATGTATCTACCAAAATCAGATCATGAACATGATAAACACAATTTGATGAATTGACAATATTGCGCTTAGATCTTGCTGCATTTTTGGTCTCAAAATCTACACGGTAAAAGTTGGCATACCAGTTCTTCGCAGTTGAGTATGTGTGACATTTGTCATTCATATGTTTTTCTGCAGTGGTGGGAGCATGATTCCGTGAATGACCTGAAACAAATGGAACAGTGCTACAATTCTGTAAATTGACACTTGTACAGTAGAAAATAAGACTTTTTCCAGCTACAGTAACAAAATTACGCACAAATGTTTGAAAGTAGATCGGATCGAGAACTTTTCTGCACCCCCTCGTATGGTTTCTAACTGTCTATGTATGAAATAAATAGATTTGAGAAAGACAGATATCGTGTGGAACCTGTCTGCCATTCGCTTCACTGCGTATCTCTGTTTCGATAAATTCTTTATTCGAGGTAATGAAGTGATTATTTGGTCGTGAGTGCGGGGAGACTTGTAATGCAGTATTGCTGTTCTACTCCGAAATGCAGAGGAAAAAAAAAGACATTATTCTTTGAGAAGGCAATGAGAAACGTCCAACGTGTTCTTGTGGTTTTGCTAATGGTTGCGCCCTCCCGGGCTTCGATTACGTGACCATTGCATTAGCGGTGCCTAGGTGACAGCCACTGTTCTTTTCGGATGTGCACTGTGGAGGGACTGCGGGCAATGCTGCTGTTGCTGACGTAACCATGACCTCGGTGGATGTTGGGAGCAGCATTCAGAGAGGGAGATAGAGGCTGTAAATGATCATTTCCTGATCCACTCCCATCCTAATTATTGAGATCGTACGTGGCGGTGTTTTTCCTATGCGATGATGTAATGTATCTTGCTAATCGTTAAGCGGGAAATTCAGTGTTCCTTTGAAGTTGTGCTTTCGAATTAGAGTCGATTAACATGCGACTGACAATAGTTAAAACTGTTTTGGATGTTCAGGATAGATTGAACTAGATTTGGGTTTCATTTTATAAGATTATGACTTAATATTCTACGGTCATGTCTGGCCGCATGTTTTGGCTTCTTTTGTGTGTTTTCGTTAATTCCACCAGGTAACTACTATAGGGTGGTTCCATAAATTTGACGATAATTTCTTAACTAGTCTCCATAATCTAGGAACGAAGATTTCAGATCCCACACCAACTATAGGTCTTGTATTCACATCTTCTTAGTTTAATCAGTGCGTTACCAAACAACTTAAAACCTTTATGATTTACACAATAAATACACACAGAAAGCATAATAGACAAAATAAAAATGAAATGGCGTCAACGAGTTAAATGGCTTAAGGGGGAGGGAACGACCGAACATCAATATCACTATAAAGAGTACTGCAGATTACGTAAGGAAGTGAAGCGGGAAATTGAAAAAGCACATAATGCGTTTATTTCTAATGCTGAAAATAATATAACACAAGATCCACAACACTTCTGGTCCTATATCAAAAGTAAATCACGCCATCTTTCTCCAATACCCATGCTATATGAGGGACAGAACCTGACTGGCAACGATGAGGTAGCCACTGCTTTCGCTCAGCATTTTCAATCTATTTACAATAAATCTTCCTCAATTAAAACGACTGACAATATACTTGATGAAGACTCGCAGGAGGAATGTCAGAACTTATTCAACGTTTTAGAAATAAGTATAAGTGACATTCAAAAGGCCATACAGAAACTGAAACCGAATAAGGCAGTTGGGCCTGATAATATACCAGCTTATATTGTGAAGGGTTGTAGTGATATTTTTAAAGAACCGCTATATACGTTATTTAATTTATCAATAAGAACAAGTGTATTTCCGGATATGTGGAAAGAATCAATTATATGTCCAGTTCCGAAAGCAGGCAATAAAAATAAAGTTGACAACTATCGTCCTGTAGCCATATTGTCAACAGTTGCTAAAGTATTTGAAAGTGTCATTTATGATCAGGTCATGCAGCGTGTTAAGCCGGTACTTTCAATATATCAACATGGCTTTTTACAGAAAAGATCTACTGTAACTAATCTCGCTATAATTACAGACTTCATAGCTTCCGCCATAGACAATAAAGAACAAGTAGATGTTGTATACACGGATTTTAAAAAAGCATTCGATACTGTATACCATAATATACTAATTCAAAAGCTTTCCACATTCAGTTTTAGTCCTTCTATGATCCATTTCTTCAAGTCTTATTTAAGTAACCGTAGACAATCCGTTCTATATAAAGAATATAAAACCAATTGCTTTTATGTCGGTTCCGGTGTTCCTCAGGGATCTAATCTTGGTCCTCTTCTGTTTTTATTATTTATTAATGACTTACCACACTATATTCAAAATTCTCGTAAGCTGTTGTTTGCAGACGACTTAAAAATATTTGTCAATGTAAAGTCATTGGATGACTGTCTACTGCTTCAACAGGATTTGACCAGTATACTGAAATGGTGTTCTAGGAATAGACTTGAAATAAATATTGGTAAGTGTAAAGCCATGACCTATAGCAGACGGGAAAAAACTTACGATTTCACTTACTCGATCAATGGAATAAGCTTAAAAAAATTGGAAACAATTAAAGATTTAGGTGTTACATTCGATAGTAAACTAACCTTTTCGCCACATGTGGTAAATATGACCAATGATGCATATAGAAACCTAGGATTTCTTGTTAGGACAACCAAAGAATTTGCAAATGATAGCACTTTGAAAACTCTTTACTATTCCTATGTTAGGTCCAAACTTGAATATGCCTCACTTATATTGAATACCTCTATGAAAGCTAGTTGCCAGAAGATCGAACACGTACAAAGCAAATTTTTACGTTTTCTCACATACAAACTGACTGGTTTCTACCCGAAATACGAATCTTACAACAATTTAATCGATAATTTTAAATTTCAGAAACTTGATCAAAGACGAACATTAAACGACCTACTCTTCTTGTACAGACTTTTGCACAATAAAATAGACTGTACCGAATTAGTTGCAAAAATAATTATTAAGGTCCCATCCCTCAGAACGCGCGAGGGAAATAATGGCCTATTATACTCCAGAAAAGCTCGTACAAACGTATTAAATGTGTCACCTACATGGAGAACTAGTGCTACTTATAATGCAATAGGTAAGAATTGTACAAATTTGGATCTATTTGGAAATTCGGAAGAACTGTACAAAAGATTGATACAGAATATATTGTAAAAAAAAAAAAAAAAAAAAAAAAAAAAAAAAAAAACCACCTTTTTTGAAAAAAAAAAAGGTATAGATGTTCTATTATTTGTGTCATTAAATGAAACAATGTAACAATTATTGTTGACGCTATAAATAGGCATTAAGGCCTGTTGTGTCGATGAAATAAATAAATAAATAAATAAAGTGTGGTATAGATCCAACCCATACTTCTAAATTCCACAATACACCGAGAGTGGTTCTGATTTGATCAGAACTGGGAGGGCCCCTAACTACTAAGATTTTCTAGGATTGTCCCAACTTTTTGTAGCTGGGATGGTACCTAGGAAAGGCCGTGACCGGTACCTTCTCCATCCTATCCTTTCTCCAAAGGTAGATGGACGTTATTCCTCGGACGTGTTATGAGCTGTACAACCCATTAATGTAAATTAAGTTGAGGATAATTTTTAATTTATCACTTGAAAGAGTGCAGCAGCTGAACAAATTATTGAACTAAGATTAAGTATAGAGGAAAAGGAAGAGCTTTGAATTGATGTTCTGTTGTTAGCAATCTGTTTTTATAGTGGACTTGGAAGCATGGACTAGTAAAGTAAAGATGTTGCGAAATTATGTCTACTATTGTACTATTGCATACACAACTTCTGACGTGTGTTAGTTCAGAGCATGAACGATGACGATTCGCAGTGTGTCCTTCTCAAGCAGCGGGAACATGTATATTGTATGGTTGTCAATTGTTATTGTTGGGGTCTTCAGATATTCTTATTAAAGGATATGTAGCAACGGAAAGCAAAGCACTGAATATTTCATAATTAATCGTAGCACAGCTGTGTCGTCCACAACTGAAGTTTGTAGATTGGGTGACGTTTTAGGTATTCCTTCCATTATAAGTTGAGATTGTTAGAATCTGTATTAGTTTGTCCGCGATCAGCACTGTAAAGAGATGCGGAAAGTATTTTTGAAAATGTTGCAGAAATCACATTTAAGGTTATTGTAAAACGGCAATTCCAGGCACAGGTGGTAGCTGATCTTTCCTGGGCTCCCGTGCATCTTTCGATGCACTTAACAGGAATTCTATGTATTGAAATTCAAACCTAATATGTTGAAGCTTTGCGCCGATTTTTTATTTTCTGTTTATTCGTTGCTGAACTTGCGTGATTCTTATGGGTATTCAGTGAAGCTTTTTCAACAATGAACAAGATACTCAAATAAGTAATGAATTTATTTATGTCCTTTAGGTATCTCAGGCTCAGGTCAGGATAGGGTGGGTAAAATCTTTGGACGATTCGCCTTTAGTTGTTACAATCCATACCCATCCATGCTCCTGCCGGGACTCAAACCCGGGACCTTCGAGCCGATGGCCTTCCGCCGCAGACCGCTCGGCCACCCGGCGGCGGGATAGGGTGGGGGAGAGGATGTTGGAAGGTAGTTGACCAGGGCCTAGTTAGCCCCGGTTCACACTTGCGATGCGGCGACCGCGCGGTCACCGCACCCAAGCTTATGGGCCATTGAAACAAATGGAGTGGTTCACACATACTGCGGGTGCGGGACGGTGCCGCAGACCTGCCGCATTGCCCATAGCGGTGCGGCGACCGTGTGGGTGCCGCAAGTGCCTTACGGGCCATTGCACAGCATTGGGTGGTTCACACATGCGATCCGGCAGCCGTGCGGTTTGTCTCTTTTGGAATCTTTTTTTTTTTTCTCAATCTATTCTTTTATTCTCAACTGTTCAATTATAAAAATGGAGATTCTTTATATATTTACTCTATTTTAAGTAGAGAATTATAAGCTAAATAATAATAAAATAAAGTCTGACCGAATATTAAAATGAATAATTGGAGGTATACTTTTTTTTTTTTTTTACATTTGGAACCCACCTTTCCACCCCTACCTCTCCGCATCCTTTGCACAATTTCACTTCGCACGCCTGATGGGCACAACGAACTAAATGTGTTCTCCATGAAATTGGGGTAGAGTACCTGCCTCGACCCCAGACTCGGCGTTGATACACGGAGTCTATAAGGACCTGTTTCCACAAAACTTCCTCTAAAAAAAAAAAGCAAAGAAAAGGGGAGGAAGTTGGGGATTTTTTTTTCTGTGGCCCAGTTCCCGGATACAAACCTGGGCCCTGTTTCCGCGGTTGGGGAGGAGGTTCTTTCTTTTTTTTTATTCAATCAAATTTATTACAAACTTGAGCTGAAAAACAAATACATAGTTATTTATATACTTATTGATAATAGTTTTATTTGCTTTTAATTGTTGCTTTATTTGTTACTTTATATGTCTCTATTTCTATTTGTTTCCTTCCCACTTATAAACATGTGTTTTCTTACATTGTTCATCATTCACATATCACACACACACATCACACTCTATTTTAAAATTCTGAATATTAAGTTTATTATTTTAAAGGTAATTGGGGGTATAAATGGAAAACTTATTTTGTATTAAAAAATGATGTTATCCTTACTTACTTACTTGCTCTATGGCTTACGGAACTCGCAAGTTCATCGCCACAGTAGCAAGCGATCGCCATCGGGCTCTATCCTGGGCAAGATCAAGCCAGTTTTCACTACAGACACTTATTTCTCCAAGATCCCTTCTAATATTGTCCTCCCAACGTCGTCTCGATCTTCCCAACGGTCTCTTTCCCTCCAGCTTTCCAATCAAGATGAAATATAGTCTTTGTTTTTTATCATCCAAACTACATGGCCTGCCCATTTTAGTCGTCGCGATTTAATTATTCTTACAACATCAGTTGAGTCTTACAGTCCGTGGAGTTCTTTATTATGCAGTCTCCTCCAGTCATCTCATCCCGTTTTGGCCCTATATTTTTCTCGAGACCTTAATTTCAAACACCAGTAATTTATGTTCATCTGCTAAGGTCGCACTTCAACTTTCGCAACCGTAAAGTATTACCTGCAAAATAACAGTTCTGTATATTTTCAATTTTAGCTTCCTTGATATTAATCTCGGAAAAAAAAAAAAAAAAAAAAGATTAGTCGGCCAGTACCTACAGGTTCTTCGAAGTGGTAGAGTTCGAGTCCTAAAGGGACTTAAAAATTATCAGCCTTTAAATAATAATCTAGGAAAAAATATGAACTTAAACAAAATAATGGTAGCAAACCAGGGTTGGCAAAAACTGCCCCCCACCAAAAAAATTTTTTTTTGTTTAAATACTTTGCTTTATTTATTTATATTACATATGGATGGATAGAAATAAGTTTGTTTCTCCTTAATCTTCTTATGCAGCAGCGAGGTTATGAAGGATAGGACCTATAGCTAAAGCTCAAAGTGGAATCCGAACCAGTACTCGATTTACACCTGAGAGAGATTGCCCACCACCTGGACTCGAACCCGGGATCCCTTGATTACAAGGCAAAAATTATATTAAATTATCGAAGATGGTATAATATGTGAAATCGTCACCATGAAGTTCACACTATTTGTGGCATTTTTGCTTTTATTTATTTATTGGTTTAAACCAATTGATATTTAAAAAAAAAAACTGGTTTAAACGAGCCAACCCTGCAGCAAACCCCCTCCCCATATAAACCGTCACTCCCACCTACATGAGAATACCTTCAGAACTTGAAAATTTCCACACTTGCAGGTACAGTATTCTCACTATATGGTAGGAAAATTCCAATGAAAATAGTAATAATAATATGGATGGAGTCTACGAATTTTCTTGCTCGTAAATGCACTGTAAAATACCATTTCTTAAAATTAATAAAGCAGTTTTTATTTTTGCACTGAGAAATAATTTTCATACAAATGAAATATCAACATTATTTCATTTTAAATAAAAACATATTGGTTTGGAAATAGCCGAAACATATCGGCTTTAATCCCGATGCCAGGTGACAGGAGAAAAACTGGAAAAACCTCAGTCAGGATAGGTGGCCGCTAGGATCGTTCCCAGGACTTTCCGAATGCTAAGCCAACGCTCTACCAACTTAGCTTTGTCTACTCGGCATGGAGAATAAACAAAAATTACCTCTTTAAATTATCAAACCTTCTCCTCTGAAATTATGAGATTATTTGATTTGAGTTTAGGTGAACATCATTGGAATTTTAATTTGAAATTAATTTGTAAGGCCTTTAGGTAACTTTGGCTAAGACCGGTATGATGATGATGGGATGAATTGGTGTAACGAAGAAAATGGGAGTCCCCGTAGAAAACCGACGGACAAAGTGTTTGCCCACCATAAAGCCCACATGGCATGGGCAGGAATCGAACCGAAGATCCCTAGCACCAGAGGTGAGCGCTATACAATTTAGGTCCCGAACGGTATTGGAGTTCCATGGAGAGATATATTAAATATATAATGAGATCGTGTTGCCATCTAGACTTGGAGATCATTGCTTCACACTAACAAGTAAAACTATTTCCTTTCTGAAACTGTTCAAGGAGCGGAAACTCATTGCATTCTAATGAGTACTGGATAAGTGACATTGTTATGAAGGCTATGGCCATCACGACTACCTTATTGAAATTGGCCATCTCATATCTTCTTAAATGAAACTTGTAGGTGGGAAAATGGTCGTGGGATGTGCGAATTTGGCACTTAATAACTTTTTCAAGAGTCAATTTGATCATAATAACTTAACAAAGTTATGACAGTTGTACATTGACAACTTATGACAAAGCCAAGAATCAATTAAAAAAAAAAAAAACATTTTTCTGATAAAATTTCAGTCCAAATGCATATCACATTACTCATTTGATAGTTTCATGTCAGATACTAGATAGCCAATTTCATTATGGCAGCAGTGATGGTCATAGCCTTCATAAGAGCGTCACATACCCAGCACTGAGTTTTTATTTCTTGAACATTTTCAAAAAGGAAATCGTATTTCCAGATGATTTTGATCAACTACCCCATACTAATTGGACACTGTCTATCATAAAAATACATTTAAGGCAATACTGACTTGATCACTGTATTTTGGGTAAAGTTTGTCAAGATGAATGTATATCACGACCCCTTTTCCATGTAAAACGAATCGAGGGAGACTCAAGATGGCGGCCATGACAAACGTGCCCTTTAACATATAGTGTCACCTTGCATAATCTTTAAGCGTTTTGTAAATGAGCGCGTGTTTTCAGACTTGGAATAAATACACTATCAGTACTTATGAATCAGATTATTGGCCATTGCGCCCGTCTTTATAGACAAAAGCACTTTTAATCGTGCCTTACGGATATTTTCTAATATTCACTACTCCTCTATCAAGTTTGGCCACAAAGTATTCTGAACTGTACATATGTTTACTTGTACGATACACGTGTAAGTTCGCTTTATTTTCTTATGTAGCATTGTAAATTGATCTTAAATAAATTGTGAACATTATTCTTTTGAATTTGAATTTCATTTAAGGCCTTTAGGCAACTTTGGCTTAGGTTGGATGACTGATGATGGAAGAGTTGGTGGAATGAAGAAAGTGGGAGGAAACGGGAGAGCCTCGAGGAAACCCACGCACACGATGTTTGTCCATCACAAAGCCCACATGACATGATCCGGAATCGAACCGAAGATCCCAAGCACCAGAGGTGAACGCACTACCACTGAGCCACCGCGGCCCAACATTATTCTTGTAGATTATATTATGCAAACTTGAAGTAATAGAAATAAATTACAGTTGAAAAAGAAACTATTTTGGATCATTGAGACTGTATTTTAAACGAAGAAAATAAACTTTTCCCTTGCGACAGTACTTTATGGCCGGTTCTACCGCAATGAAGATGGAACAGAGTTTGAGCATACAACTAGAAGCGGATAAAATTAGGCTTTACTTTTGATGATGTTCTTCCGGATAATTACTGAAATCTGGAGCAACGATTTTGTGATTTTGGAAGACAAAAGACCGCTTTTGGAAGCATTGATTGTTTGAACTTTAAGGTATTACAAAAGTATTGTGAAAAATATTCTGTAATTTAAAGTTTTAAAATGTTTTTTGAAGAAAAATCTGTGATTGCTTCACCCACGATGTTCACGACCTGATGCAGAATCCGGGTCAAGGGGCAGAATTCAGTATTGTCCGTTAGCTATGCATACGAAAATTTTAGTCATAATTTGCCTGGTAAAACCATAGAGAGAGAGAGAGAGGTCAACGAACATGGTAGTATGTACTGACTGAACTTAAATTTGGGAGTGTGGGGAGTCCGCTGTTGGATCAGGGTTTGCTGGTGACGTAATCGTTGTATGTTTATTTGATTGTAAGCTGCGTGTATTTTTGTGCGGAAAGTATGTTAAAATGTTTAATTTACATTAGTACGTCGTGGAATAAGGGAGCTGCATTTCTTTTCTCTCTCTTTTATATATATATATATATAAATATAAAAGAGAGA
>JAGDQP010007000.1:0-29433 GCA_022664845.1 Lepisma saccharinum
TCGGCTATGTTGGGAAAAAGTGAAGCAAATTTCACCAATATTACACTCTGAACTGTTCCTTCCCGAGAAAATTTAAGCAAGCTCTCTCCAATATCGCATTATTTCAATAACACCTCAAAAACTATGTTCTAATGGCTCTTATGTTATAATGGTTTTATGTTTCATTACAGGTTTTTTTACTTAAACAACGTCACTTTTCTCAATATATATTGTCCCTCCACAATAACAAACACGAACTTATATATTACAAGGCGACGTATTCACAATTGTCACTTTTTAACCTATAAATTCTTGGAATATTCCCCAATTGGTTCTTTTCTACGATACATTACAGCTGAGACTATCTTCTACCTGAATTACATACTAAAATAGCAAAAAGCACCAACTATTCACTAAACATGGGGGCTGCAAGCAGTCTCACACACGTTTCGTATTATTTAGCCATTCAAAGCAACAAACATCTAATATTATAGTAAATTCTACTTAAAACAGTATTTGTATGTTTTATTTACCCATGCAGCTGGAAAACATCTCACACGCTATTATTTGGTTTTCTCATTGACAACTTTGTTGGCTGTAACAGATCCCATATTTTTTACAAACACTACAGGGTCTGAATAATTTTTGTTAGTCACTATATGCTGCAGTCCCGCTGAATAATAGAGGCATTCAAGGTAATTTATTCACTACAACCACCACTAATGTGTCCTGGTGGCAGATGAGTTTAGTTACAGTGGAAGCCCAGTGTAATCTCTGCTATGTTGGGAAAAAAGCAAGCATTACCAACCCTAATAACATAATTTCAGGCTTTCATATTTTCTTGGGGGAAAAAAAAGCAAAATTTGAACCGCTATATCTTGGAATGGGTAAATAATAGTGCCTGTAAATTAAAACCACGCACAGGAAAGCAAGCAATATTCTCCGAATATAATTCAATATTCACCCAACATTATTCTCATGAAACAAATAATTATAGAGGCCTTAATTTGTCGAAAGAAAAAATATAGCACATCCATAACCACTGGATCATAAGGGTTGATCATTAAAGTACAGAAGAAATAGCGTGGAATTTCACATTTAATACTTCCTCCAACACCACGGCGGTCTATATAATCTAGGGAATTCTATACTGAACATGTACTTGTCGTCAAAGAACAAAGAAAATATTTCTTGTGTGTAATACAGGGTGAGTAATTGCTGGAAAAATGCGAGTCTTGCATTAATCTTACCTACATACATGTGAATATAGAAATTATTACAATTACCACGCTTTCCTGCAGCTTTGTGACAGCAACGAAATAATAGACAGATTCAAGGTTTTGTGCATTTGGTTATTATGAAAATAGTCCCTCGCGCGAGACAAGTGTAATTTCTGCTAAAACTTTAAATGCAATCTCAGTTTTAAAAATTCCGAATATTACCCTTACTGTAGAACCCGCTATGTGCACATTTCATTCTCTAATTGTCTATCTTCTCTACCAAATGCAATGCACAGAGGAAGTACAGTAGCAAATGTAATCTCGGTTTTGAATCCTGTAGAGTCACGCTAATAGCGTATATTTTATTCTCTAATTGTTTTTATTCTTTATTGAATGCAATTCCCGCGAGGAGATACAGCAGCAAATGCAATTTTGGTTTTAAATTTCGTATCAAACACGCAATTTTACAGTTCCTCCGTCTCCTTTGAGGCTTCCATAGTTCTGGGAAGCGACAGTAGGTCGAGAGAAGCAAATTTCACATTCTGCATCACCGACCGGAATAACATATAATTTGCGAGTTTCTCAATTCTACGTCTAAAATGTCAAAATTCAAACCTCCATATTTTGGAAGCGATTAGATAAATACAAATTTCACATTCTGCATCACCGACCCAATAACATATAATTTGCAAGTTTCTCTTTACTGCGTCAAAAATGTAAAGAATTCGACAAATTCAAAATGTCTTATCTTCGAAGCGACAATAGGTAGAGGTCTGGATCAGCGACCCAGTTAACCTATAATCTACGAGTTTCTCAATTCTGCGTCTAAAAATTGAGAATTCGAACCGCTATATCATGGAAAGGGTAGGTGGTAGAAAAATACAAATTTCACATTCGTCAATACCGACCCAAATATCATATAATTTGCGAGTTTCTAAATTCTTCGTCTATAATGTCAAAATTCGAACCGCCATATCTTGGAAGCGACAATAGGTAGAGAGAAGCAAATTTCACATTCTGCATCACCGACCCAAATAACATATAATCTGTGTTTCTCAATTCTGCGTCTAAAATGTCGAAATTCGAACCGCCATATCTTGGAGAAAGTAACAGGTAGAAAGAAGTTCTTTTCAAATTCAGCATTACCGTGAACAAAATAACATAATTTGAGGTTTTCATAGTTATTGGCTCAAAAACTCAAAATTCGAACCGCCATATCTCGAGAACGGCAGCAGGTGGAAACATGTAGTTTCATATTTAACATTCCCGTGACTAAAATAAATTGCATTTAAAAGTTTTATCATTCTACGACCACGGGGAACGAAGTTATCAAACTGACTTCAAATTTGACAATAGCATACCAAAATACATATCAATGTGGAAACAGAATCTCAATATGTCTCGTAGTTTACGATCTACGCACGGTTAAATATTTGACCTTTGACCTCGAGGTCCGCATATAATTTTCGATGCCCTCATACAAAATGTGAAAACAGACTCTCAATATATTTCCCCGTTTACGAAATATACACGGTTAAAATATTTGACCTTTGACGAGGACCAGGTAGTAGCCCTTGGTTGTGGTTACCGACTACTATTTATCCTTGGTTGTAGGGTGTGGTAGAAAAAGTGACTTCAATGGTCTAGCCTAAAGGGCATATAAACTCTGCTATGTTAAATAGAGCTTCGTACCCTTTCATGCTATTGCTATGTGGGGTTAGCTAGCATATATTCCGGTATATTTGTGCGTTCGTACACTGATGTACTATGTGGTATAGAAACTGTTGTAATCTCTAGGTGTGAGTGGAAATTTCTGCTATGTTAAATAGTCTAGAGCTGTGCTGTGTTGGAATCTCTGCTATGTTAAGTAGTGTTTGAAAAATAGCTTCGTGTACTGGGAGTCTATTATGTGTTAAGTAGGGGCTGGGACCGTAGTCTTTCATAATGTTGGAGGGCGTCGATGTTGTAATCTCTGCTATTTTAAACAAGGCTTCGTAGCACTGCTGTACTATGTGGGGTTAAATCCTCTGTAATCTCTGCTTTGTTAAACAGGGTTGGAAAAGAGCTTCGTACCCTTTCATAGTTGGAATCTCTGCTATGGTAGGTTATTCGTTGGCTCTGTGCTGTGCTGAAAACTGGACATTGGCTTTAGCCTAGAGGACATGGAATCTCGGCTATGGTACTGTGTTGAAATCTCTGCTATGTTAAATAGGGGTTCGTAGCATTTTATAAAATGTAACCATAACAAATACGATATGGTGGCTTTCGTTGGAGGTTGTCCATACTGCCTCTGTGCTGCGTTGGCCTAGCCTAAACGGCATGGAATTTATGCGATGTTGTAATGGCTGCTACGTTAAATCGGAGTTGCAAAAAGAGCTTCGTACCATTTTATGAAATCTCTGCTAGGTTAACTAGCATATATTCCTGTGTAATATCTGCTATGTTAAGTAGGGGTTGAAAAAGAACTTCGTACCCTTTTTTGAAATCTCTACTATCGTGCAGTGGTGTACTGTGTGGTCTAATTATGTGGGTTATGGTAGATAGCCTAGAGGACATGTAATCTCTGATATATTAAATAGGGGTTGAATAAAAGTGCCGTAGCCTTTCATGAAATCTCTGCTGTTAAATAGGGCTCGTAGCCTTGTGTTAAACCGCGACTGCATATAGTCTACTATGACTTCTTATGCCATGTTACGTAGGTTAGCTCGAGTACGTTCTTCGGCAACCGCGACTAATGTGACACGGCGGCTTGTACAGCCTCGGGAAAATAGACTCCCGAGTATAGGGTGTGGTCTGCTATGACCTACTATACCACTTAATGTAGGTTAGCTCGACTACGGCCTTCAGGGTTTTATAAAATGGCTCGTAGCCTTTTATGAAAAAGGTTAAATTATGATTACTAACAAAAGGAGGTCAAGTGACAACATCCTACTCACATATAAAAGTAATTTTCAAATGTTATTGAACCTACCGTAGGAGAAATGGAATTAATTAAGTTTCCACCATCCCAAATGATAGCATCGTAATTTCAAAATGCGGCTGAAATTACACCGGATTTTTCATTGACCTGAACCTCATTCTGGAAGCAAACAAGAATATCAAATTTCTTGGAACGATACACCTTGTTAACATTATTTGTAACCGAGGGAAGGCGTTGTTGAAATTCATGAATCATGAGCAAAGAATTGAAACACTTGTTTAAGCTGGTTTAACCTCTCAAGGAATCGCAGATGGTATTGTGAAAGCCATACATGTCGGAAAGGCTAGATATGCACTCGAGATAACTTATCCAGTACTGCTGGTTCTTCCCAATGAAGCTTGCGAAGAAATATCAATGGATACTGAATTTAATACTTGGATTAAGAACAACAGCATATGTCTTACATTTGCATATTGGATTCTTGTTATGGAATTAGAGGCTCTGCTGTTGATTTTCGTACAGCCCACAGAGAGGGAATCTTTGAACCTGATGAAACAGCTTTGCAAACTCCTCAGATCTCTTTTTACCTTGTGACCACTACCATTATGTCAGATGCGTTCCTGCCCATGTTAACGACACGAAACCTTTACCAAAATCAGTTCTTGATGGATTCAGGATTGGAAGGTTCACTGTCAATAGATGCAAAAAACATTTATCTTCCATTGCAATCGATCAAGGGCATAAACAGCTAAACAAGATACTAAATGGATCAGGGGGAGTAATTGGCTTAACTCAAGATCGAGTTGCTCTTTTGAAGTGGTCTACGTTCGCCGCTGAGGTAAACAAACCAACCTCAAAATTTCATCTGGATATGAAAACTGTTATTACTTTCATCATGATGAAATGGTAAAAGGACAAGAAGACTTTCTATGCGAGGTGAAGAGTAAGATTGAAGATATTCTGAAGAATGGAAATCCATTTCTCGACTTAAGTAATGAACTTGTGAATCTTCAAGTTGACATTAGCGAAGACAAAGAATCAGTGTAATTCCTTTCAAATAAAGGTAAACAATATTACAGTTTCGTGAATAAAGTCCTTATTAGAAGAAGCAAACCATTTGACACCTCAATACAGAAAAATATTTTTTCTGTTCAAAACGGCAAAACCTAAGCGGGTACAAGAAAAGCAAGTGAGAATGTTAGGAGAAAATGTTTCTCTTCTGGGCCAAATGTACATTCAGCCAATCAAAATCTGAGCGCACTCTTTAGCAGCTCATAAAATATGTAAGTCCAGAAATTCAGGTATTTGGCAACCTCGCAACAACATGAGTGACCAGTGCGCTGGTTTTAATACAATGAGTGTATTAATGCAGTGCTAATCTTTGTGAAGAAAATAATTTTGCAAATTTAATCGTGATATAGTAAAAAATATGTGAATAAAAGTAATTAGAACTATTCGTTTCTTATTACTGGCCAAAAAACAAATTATAATACAGCGGTGTTGCTACGTCCGTAATCATTAGCGATGAAGTTTTGTTTATTCGTACTTGGGACATTAAATACTCTTTTTGAAACTTTTAACAAATTATACAACATAGTTTTCATATATATAGAATCTAACAAAATAGTAGTCAATAGAAGATTAGCTCAAATGCACGAAACACTGTAACTGAAACAAAAATCAGTTTTATATAACTTTTACTTTGCTTTTATTTCAGTAAGAGTTAGCTTGAAGCCTGTCTATCTGATGTCTTCGTAGCAGTGCGCGATGCGTCGCGTTAATTTTTTTCCCTTTTCGTCCATAAAGCTGGCGACGCGAGTTCGAATCCCGAAGCTTGCTCTTCTTTTCTCACAAAGCTCCGTCATCTATGTTCGTATTGCATGGACATATTAGTTTGATTCCTGTCAAATGCAAAGAAATCTGTCAACGATGACCATTCCTTTAATAAAGGTTACCCATTTCAAGGTATAGTCTAATAATTATATCAAAAGTTTTAATACTTATATCAAAATGTTTAGAAAGGAGCAGATTAATCGAGGTCATATCTGCTGACGTCAAACGTGAGGTCAGTGACTCACTATATGCTTTACTTTAATTTAATCACTTGCATGAATTCTTAAAATGCACAAGGCTAATCAAATGAAAAGGATCTGCTAAATTTAAACGCCAAATTAGAAACAGCTGAATAAATCGAGGTCGCTGAACCTAAATTTGAAGTCAGCTTCTCTGTACCTGTTTTCGTTTAAGTGCTAGCCTCCATTGCAGAAGGAGGAATCAAAATTAAGAGGTCCAATATTTTAAGGTAGCTAACAGAGAACAGGAGAAATTAACGTAGCTTTTTTGTTCTTGCTAGATCTAAATCCACATTGTTCTCACCTAAGGAATATTACTGGTTTCTTGATTTTGGTAAATTATACTATTTTAGAATTTCATTTCTTTAAGTAAACTTATATCAGACCGCATTCCATGGACAAAGAAGCAATTTCTTAGTAGCAGAATAATGGTTCCAAAATACGAGCTGCATTCCCCCTACTTTCTAAGGTAAGTTGGAGTTTTATACATGAGGTTGGTGTATATTCTCCCAAATGAATCTAATCAAATGAATAAAATATTTTACGATTTTGAAAGAAAATTATATTGGCATATGTCAGGGTTTCTCAACGTGGAGGTCGCGACCCCCCAGTAGGGTCGTGAGTTGTGTGTAAGGGGGTCGCAGGTGAAGGTATTAGTTTAGCTACGGTTTGTAGGTTAAAACTAATAAATTTCGAAGACGATATTTTATATTGCTTATTGTTTTTATAATTGGGTTCTACTAAAAAATGTAATTTGTTGAATAGTTTTGAATAATGTAATGAGGATGTTTATTATCAAATACATCAGATCAATGGTCATGTTTTTAGTTGCAGGATGAAAAAGATTGAGAAACGCTGCCGTAGGTGGAAAGCGAACCTATGATGCTCTGTGTAGAAAGTGCATATAGCTAATCAAGCTAATAACCACGCCAACAATCTGTTGTTATCCAACGATCCAACACATCAGCTTATTTTTATTGCTTGTTTGCTTACACAGTCATTTCGCTTACTTGTGGTTTCCCCTTTTTTTTCTGAATATGATTGTATTCAGATATTATATCGATGTGGATGAATTCTCTCCCGGAGTTGGTCTACTGCTCCAATGCTGACCAGACATGTTGGGAGAGGAGAGCCGAAGCTCACAACTGTGATCGCCAGTGTCTTTTATTCACAACAGATTCCCAATTGTATCCTATTACGATTGATTCAAACATTTGCATAGTTGAAATTAACACTAAAAAATTGACATCTATTAACACAGTAGTTCTGTTAACATTTCATGTAACTAACAGAGGAGGTTGAAAATGAGGACTAAAAATGTCGTGCATGTATTTATAGTCACGGAAAAAAGTATTACGGGAACAAACAACTAGGGTTTTCTTTTTTTTTTTTTAACTAATAGGTTTCTATTTAGACACCCATAGCTTGAACCTGTCACTTGCAGTTAATTAGTCATATCACGGCTTAGGCATATCTGAGTGTCTGGCAGATAAATATAAGGTAAATGCACAAAACAAAAACAAAACATAAAGGCAATAAATGTTATGTTCCCGAAATACTTTTTTGGATTTCTTTACGACGAGGGAAATTGTTCCTTAGATATGGGAGGGACTTGCGACCCCACAGCACATGTTTGGCTATTAAATAAAAGTTAAATAACTGAAGAAATACTCCCAGAGAGTACGCAATAAATATAGGCTCTACACAACATAAAGGGAGGTATATTCTCACTATATGCCAGCATTATTCATGCCTGAATATCTTCAATACATGGAGTATACATATGTCAATGTCCGTCTTCGGAAGATTTCGGGATTATTGTTAACTTTCCAATTACATTTTAACTTTCTGCTATACTTTTATCCTTGTAGCGTTAAAATACAAGATTTTGCAGTGCAACGTGCACCTTTCTCTAATTGTAATGTGTAACATTTTTATATTTTTAAAGTTGAGTGTTTTCTCCAAAATGGCTACTTTTCGTTGTCTACACTTCCTGTATTTAATGCTTCTGAATTTAAAATTTCAATACGTTATCCATCTTGATTGGCTGTCAGCTTGTAACGTGAGTCAATTCTGATTGGCTCACGAAGGTCAGAAGCGGGAAGTGAGGACGTTGGAGGAACCATGTGTTGCTACAGGCAGTTGGTTTTATAAATGCCGTCGGGGTTGGTTGTAAATGCCGTCGGGGAAGGTTGTGTTAATTTCTATAGTATGTGATGAAATGCTGTTAGAGCTGATCTTGTATCGGAATTCGAATTTCATAATATCTGATTATTTATCTGCTCAAGGTTTGATAGAATTCAGTTTCGTAAATAGTGGATATAATTCTGGTGAAACAGAGAAAGAATTAGAATTAGTGAAGCATTTTCGAATGGAGTGTGTTAAAGATTACGATAGAAGTGATTTTTATCCATTGTGTGTTTCATGGTGCTTTATCATTGACTGAGTGTACATCAAAATTTAAACTTCGCTATCAGGATTCTATTATACCCCCAAAGGAGGGGTGCCACGCCCAAATTCTCCAGCACTCCTCCCAATTAAAAATTTTTTACGGTTTAAAATGGATAGGAAATTTTAAAACTGTACTTGCATCTCCTAAATAAAATCCTGGGAGATAGCCTGTTCGCTATTGTCCCTGCATATATAAAGGTCTTAAAATTCATATATGAATTACCGGATAATATCGCATTATCGTAGATCCTGCTAGAGTGCTAGGTAACCATTGAGTGCATATTGTTGTGTACACAGTGCAGTCCATAAGTTCCCGGACTGATTTTTTAGCGCTTTCCTACCAATGCTATTTGTGGGACAGCGACTGGATTACGTAGTATCGTACCAGGGCTACTTAACAGTGCAAATTAGCGTTAGTGTAGTTGCAGTAGTTTAGAAGATAAGACGTGTGATTCACACCGCTGTTGTTAGTTTGTGTTAAGTGTGAAATGGATGAGCAGGACGAACAATGTGTAACGATTAAATTCTGCTATAAAGCCGATATATCTGCAATAGGCACGCTAAAAATGACTCAGAAAGCTTATGGTGATGCAGCATTAAGCCGAACAACCGTTTTTAAGTGACACAAACGGTTTCGAGAAGGTAGGGAGTCAGTAAAGGACGAAGACAACCCGAACCGATGACAAAATGGTCAAAGATCGAAAAGTGACGTCTCAGTTAATAGCAGATACACTCAATATACCGATAACTGTGGTTTCACGAATTTTAACCGAAGACTTGACAAAACGAAAAGTGTGCGCAAGATCTGTTCCGCTTACACTGACAGTTTCTGGCTCAAAAACAAATTGTCAAATAGTAACATCATCCCCCTTACTCTCCAGACCTGTCTCCGCCCGATTATTTTCTGTTCCCCAAGGTGAAGCTACAACTGAAGGGTGAAAAAACTCGATACCATCAAGAAGATTCAAAAAGCTGTGACCGACCAGCTGAACAGGATTCCCGCAGATGAGTTTTCCAAGGCCATGAAATAGTAGAAAATACAGTACGTGCTCAGCAATATACTGCTTCAAATGGAGCTTGTTTTGAATACACACACTTAAAAAAAGATACTAGCCTTTTCACTTTTCTTCCAATGGCCCTAGTCCGAAAACTTATGGACCGGACTGTGTATAACCAATTTTCTATATAATAAAAAAAGGGACAATACACGATATGTGTACGGAGAATCACAGTTAACATTGTTTCTGGGTGACCACCACTGCCCTAGCAATCTCGACTCAAAATTTCATCAAAGTTGCATTACAACCAGAGCATCTCGGCTTCTCAATTCTGCTTTAAGAGATATTAGAATCCAAGTTCTCTAGAAGCCATCCTTAGCAGAAAAGGATTCTTGAAATGTTTTTCTTCACGATTCGAAGTGATAATTAAACGTTAATGCAATAAAAAATGCTTAAAGGAAAATTGTAAAGACACCTTCGTTCCTGCAATACTATTCTTATGTAAGAAAAAACGAGAAGAGGAAAGTAAATGGTGGACTTGCTGCCACCTAGAATTAACTTTCACTGAACAATCTCATTGTCTTTCTACGAAACACCTCGCTACGAAATAGCATGGAACCTATGAAATATTGGCATTAACTTTATCTTATGAAATGTGAGTAAGACATTTCAAAGGATATTCTTAACTTTCCATTATTAACAAATGAACAAATAGTAATAATGATAATAAACCCTAAAATATAAAGTGAACCAAGAAAGTTTTGTCGCTTCTTGTGGAGGTCTGTATTCAATTGGCCCTCACACCGTGAGTTGAATGCGAATGGAGATCAGGCGAAAGTCAGTTGTTGGTGTGGGTATAGCCAACATAATACCTGGTTGTGGCAGTTCAGTTACACCGTGAACGTGCGGAAGGACAGAGTGAACATGGGACCTCCACAGAGCATCATAAGGGCGTGTATGCTGTACGAGTTCAAACTGGGGTCAAACACAGCTGCAGCGGGGCGGTAGATATGCCAGGTCTTTGGTGAGGTTGTCATGACTACGCGGACAGTGCAGCGGTGGTTTACCAAGTTTAAGGACGGTGACGAAACACTCGAAGACGCACCACGTGCAGGAAGACCAACACAGGGACCAAATGAAGATCTTCAGGCAGCAATTGAGGCGAACAGTGGCCAGACATGTGAGGAACTGGGACTACAATTCAGTGTGAGTGGAGAAACCATTCGGCAGCACCTCCATCAAACTTGGGAAGCACTACAAGTTGAGTCGATGGGTCCCACATGATTTGACTCCGGGTCAGAAGCCAACGCGAGCAGACACCTGTGTTTATTTGCTGTCTCGTCTGAGGAAGCAGACATTTCTGAACAGGGTGTTGACATGTGATGAGAAGTGGGTCCTGTACGAAGCTCCACGGCACCGTCATCATTGGTTAGCATCCCATGAACCGATTCCAAAACTGCCGAAACCAGCACTGCACCAGAAGAAGGTCCTCCAATTTTGTTTGGTGGACTGCTCGCGGCATCGTGCATCGGGAACTGCTACCAGCTCGTCAGAGATCGATGCAACTATGTACTGTCAACAGTTGAGCCGTGTTCAAGAAAAGCTCAAAACTCTTAAGCCAGCATTCTGAATCGCAAAGGGGTCCTCCTGTTACAGGGCAACGCTAAGCCCCACGTGGCTAGGATGACCCGGGACACCATTCTACGCCTTGGATAGGAAACACTATTGTATCCGCCATACTCCCCGGACATTGCACCGTCCGATTTTCACCTGTTCCATTCCTTGGACAATCACCTTAGAGGACGCCAGTTCAAATCCCTAGTAGAGGTGCAAAATGCACTTGATAACTTCTTCGCTTCAAGGCCCACCAAGTTTTACCGCGATGGAATCCATGGCCTTCCAGAACATTGGCAGAAGGTCGTCAATGCTGATGGGAACTATTTTTGATCTTCCAGGTACGTCTTAGGTGACATATCGGTGTTCGAAGATGGTGGGTGAAAAAGCTACAGAACTTTCTTGCTTACCTTTATATTTCCACAAAACCCTTGTCCGCTCACGCAACCATTTAAATTGGACCGATTTGTATGGCTTTCTTTTAAAATGTTGTATTTACGCTTAAGTAGGTTATCAAAGTAATCACATGTCTTCACGTCCTCTTCACTAACTTTGAATAAAAGAGAATCGCGATGTCTTCCCTATGCATTTGTTAAGACCCAGTCGCCAGCCGTATGTACAGGGCCAATGCCATGATAACTTTTTTTTTTAATGTTGGTATTTACTCCAAGATCTGTTATCAAACATTGGCATCCCTCTCCACCACACCAGTTTGAAGAAAAGAGAAGCGAGTTTTCATCACTAGATGATTCTTATGGGAACTATTTCCATAGACCCTTTCTAAATGAGCCCGGCCATTTCTAAGGGATATTTTTTTAAATCTTCGCATTTAAACTGAGACGTGTCATCAAGCATTCCGGTCGTAGACATATTTTGGGTGGCCCAGTTCTAAGCGTTGCCAATTAGTTTTTAAAATTCAATTTTTCAATTAGTTTCAATGCAGTTTGACGTGTCCGCACCAAACTTGGCATACACATTATTCGACACAACAGAACATTGTCCGCACTTAACCTGGCATACAAATTATTAGACACAATAGAACAGTACTGTGCATGTACCGGTCCTCAAGCACCCGAGTTGATGGTGTAGCAAATCTATTCAGCTTTTATGGTTCTCTACCACCGGAATGCTTGATGACATCTCTCGGCATAAATACGAAGATTAAAAAAATAAATAAATAAATCCATATAAATCTGTCCGCTAGAAATGACTGGGCGAAAGGAAAAAGGTTTTATAGAAATAGTTTTATAAGAAACGTACAGGGAAGAAAAACGTGCTTCTCTTTTCTTCAAAGTTGGTGTAAATACCAACATTAAAAAAAAGTGATCATGAAAACTGGTTCAGTAGATATGGCTGGCAACTGGACGTATACTCATGGTCAAAAAAATTTCGCATGTCTTTATTTGACAGTTTTTGACCAACAATATTTTTCTCCATAGTTTCTGACGTTCGCTTAATTGTTATACTTGTAAAGTATGTAAAAATGAATATTTCCTGATATTTTGTCATAGAAATATTAATAAATAACGAAACTAGAAAGAAAACATTAAAAATTGAGAAATTGTCGAAAAATGTTTAAGTCAAAAAGTCAGAAATTTGACTACATAGGGAAATTCGCAGGGAAATTTAGAGGATAAAAAGGGAAATTGTTTTCGCTCGCCGAAACAGTCCATATCTTTAGTACTATCTGAAACTGAAAATAGAGAAATGTTGACTCAAATGAAACATTACGCAAACAAAGATTACAGATATAATGCATGCGCTGTATAATCATGTGACAAACTATTATATTTCCCAAAATGGAGCGAAAAAAGTTATAAAATCTCATTTAACTTTCGAAGTGAAGACTGTCAAATAAACGGTGAATCAATAAATGTTTATCAAAACATTATATCACAACGTCCTCGTGGCGTAATGGTTAGGTATTTGACTTGTGGTGTGAAGGGTCCTCAGTTCGAATCTCTTCCTATAACTAAGTTTTTTTTTTTTTAAATTTTCAATATAAAACGGGATTATTAATATACTCGCATTGCTTATAGAATGGTCTTTTCTACATTACCAATAGACACTCACGAAAGTGTAAGTGTTGTGTATTAAATTCAAAAACAGTAAATATGTGCTTAAAACTGTATTCTCATGTAAGGTTTAGCAATAGATTCGATGAATGCATGTGCTCGAGAGCAGTTACACTTTTAATATGTAAACCCAACCCATATTAAAACTAGTTATGCACATTACGCGTCCAATTCCCAACATGTATTAGAACGTTATATGTATAAATGTTACTTGCATCTTATTTATAATATCATTCTCTAACACTTGATTTAGTTTTCGAAAGGTAACAGTGTAAAATTCCTACAGGTTTCTAGATTATTTTATTATAATAATTATTATTTTAGTAGTCCTGACTTTTCACATATAATGATATAGAAGATGAAATTAAGAAGTAATATGTTTTTCTTATAACTAGTTAAATAGCCAAACTTCTGACAATTTCCAGTTGGCAGAATGCCAAAGGTCTAATTTAGAAATAAATTATATTTTACGTAAGGATAAGTATGTTTACGTTACAAATATAACTAGTGTCCTTTCTATATTCCACATCAGCAATTTTTTTCGTTATCATAATTCAGGATGGCTAAAGTAGAAGAGAGTCCTTTAAAGAGTTTTATTTAAAACCAGAATGAGTACTTCATGCGTTGTAGTAAAATGGGAATAAAAATGAAGGAAAAATTAACTGTACAACATTAGAAGAAGGTTATTATATTTCTGTCATGTAAGCGATCAACATGGCGGCAGCAAAAACTTGACCAGCATTTGACTTGTTGTTACGGTAAGGAAGGCCTCTTACATTTCTGCATGTGTGCGCAAATCACAGCGAAACTGAAAACCGAGACCTTCCAATAAGGTAAAAGAAACTACTAGGTGTTTCTCGACGATTCTCTGCCGATAACGGTAAATACTGACATTTATCTTAAACATTACGGGATATATCAAGTAACTTTTCCAAATGTCTAAATAGTCACCACTAATTTCAGTTGTTATTGTTTTAAATGTAAATAGATAATTTAAAAGTATGATTGCAGTACTAATCTTATAAGATAGTTTGTAGGGGGATTTCCAAATAATATAATTGTTCATATCGATTACTGCGAGAAATAAAGGAAAATTCCTGCAATCACCGCAAAAGTCTTTTTCTGCCTCTTCTACGAAAACAGAAAGTTCTGGGTACAGATGCACAACACGAAAGCGTAATTAAAATTAATTTAAGAGCACTTGTAAATTGTGTTGACTTTAATTCATTTGGACGTTGTAACGACCCATTTCCACTTGGTCGCAACATATCTTACTCTCTCCCCCTTTTTGTGCGTCTTTTTTTCTTTATTGTTCGTGCTTTGTCGGCGATATTTTTCGTCTTCAGCTTTCTTCAAAGAGTTTTGTTTGTCCAGATGACAAGGAAGATTAGCCATACAGAACATCCCTTTCATTGTTGTTTGGTGGGATTTTTATCTTTATTGTTTCCTCATTTTATCACTGAATATTTCTTTGCATATTTTATATCATTATTTTCTTCAACAATTTTTCTTTGGTTGAAAATCTTCAAAGACAAACAAAAAGATCTGATTGTTGTTTTATTTTTCGTTGAGATTTTAGTGGCGAGCCCTTTTCGCTCCGGATTGTCTGATTTGATTCTCTTCTCTTATTGGTTGAGGCCAGTCAGTAGTTAACACATGGTCGTCCAGTAGGAAAGCCTACGCAAAATTTACGCTGCCTCCGAAAGTTATATAAAAGCAATATGATAATGCAGCCAACGTCCGGAAAGTTCATTAATATATAGAGCAGCATCGACTAGTAAATAACAACAACTTTTGCAAGCTGTTTCTTAATATCTTTTATAAAAGAATCTGTGAATCGAATACTGCAGTTTGAGGTCTTACACCCTCCATATTGGCCTTGACCGGGAGTGGACGAGATAAAGCATCTTTATGGCAGTTTGTTTGTGTGAAGCGGTGTTCATAAGTGTGTGAGGTGATTTGTTGTGGTAAATGTGGTTTTCAGTGTTTTTTATGAAATAAATAAAAATATAATTACAGTATGGTTGATACCAGATTTTCTGTGTGTATGCAAATAATTTAGTGTTTTCTTCATATGGAATTGGTGTGTTTTTTCTGTCAATGGATGTGCACCGTAAGAATGTCTGCTTAATTTGATAGGCATCGGGGGTCGGTTATCTAAATTCAGGTATGTATGTTTAATGTCTTGAAATTCCTCTTTCTCTCCCAGAAACCCAAGTCTGTTTCACCTACATTCAGATAACTAAATTTCAGCACATTAAAATTTTGGTTCAAATAAATTGAATATTTTACCTTGCACTATAGTTGTTGCTACATTTCAGAATACACGTTTCTTTCCCATTCATCATTTTTGTTTGTTCTTCCGAAAGCTGGTATATGTAAAAATTGTACCAAATTTCTACAACATATCAGTTTTTCTTAACCGTGAGATTCAGCGTTTTTCCTACGTTTTATTTTGGTATTTTGTAAAGTTTAAAGTTTCTTCGTTACGTATGCAAACCGTAAGTCAGTTCGCTCATGGAAACTCGTATTCTAAATTAATACCTAATCCAATCCTAGTAGACCATGTTTGTATTATTAGTAATGATGGTTACGCTGAATGAAGTTTAAAAATAAAAATTACATACGAAATGTTTTAGCAACGTTTTGAAAATAACAAATTAAATTGTAGCCCAGTAGCTACAATGTACATAAAAATATTTTCGTTGAAAGAAATGTTCTTCTTCAGTATAGAATGTATCCCACATTTTGGAATATAAAAATAACTTATTTATTTTTGAAAAATAAGTTTGTGAAATATATTATCTATTCTTGGACAGAGCTTTTCTGCATATAATTAATTTACCCTTTTGTTATGTGAAATTGACAGCATCTTCAATGTTCAAGAGATTATCTTGGGAACCTTTTTTTTTTTTTCAAGAAAATTCAGAAAATAGTGTTTTGCCTTGGGATTGTCATTTTTAAGTAAAAATAAATTACATTTTTACCAGATATTTCTTGTATCAAGGGTTTCATTATGATGTAGGTACATTACCATCACTGTGGTATTACTAGAAAGGTTCTTAACCTTTCAACATTTCAGTCCGCCAAGTGTTAATTTATTTATATGTAAGAAAGTAATTGCAGATCAAGTTAAAAGTTTGATATTTGATCCAATG
Organism: Lepisma saccharinum; assembly: GCA_022664845.1. Taxonomy (NCBI): domain Eukaryota; kingdom Metazoa; phylum Arthropoda; class Insecta; order Zygentoma; family Lepismatidae; genus Lepisma; species Lepisma saccharinum. Next base: position 16,488 of record JAGDQP010007000.1, read on the forward strand.
ATTTAGCAATTTTTAGAGACTAGTCAAATTAGTTTTGTGGATCCAAATTTTAGTGTTAAATATTAACTAGTTCGCGGCTGTGTTGAGCCTTGCACTATTTTAGGGGCCTAGTTGCGTTAGGTCACTAAAATAGCTTTTGTGTTCTGCTGTCCTGCGCGATGTTTTCGCTTGCGTCCCCCCTTATTTTGAGGCTGCTTTTCTTCGTTTTTATAGATTTCTGTTTTTGCCAACTTTCTGTGTTTGGGCACTTCTTTCGGGCTTCTTACACGCATGCTTTGTGTACTAGACTAGTGTATGTTCTGTCTTTGATGTGGCTGAAGCAGGATGCTGATAAGTAGTTACCCTCCTCCCTTCAGGTCCGATAATGTTTTTTCTTTTGTTTTGTGCCCTCTCCTGTGGCGTAATGTCGGTAGGTTTGACCACGTTGAGTTTGCGGGTCCCTGGTTTGCTGATGAGTTTATCTACTTTCGTTGGAACAGCCTGTGGGATATTACAACGTATCTGAGACTAAGTGGACTCCAATAGTCTATTCGCGCTTAAGATGCAATACTCTACAAACAAACCTCTTTGTTACTTGCCATTCAGTAGACATAGTTTGAACACCTAACAAAATCCATGCCGAGACGAACCACACAGTCATCAAGGCAACAGGACGACTGGGGTGGGCGTGTCAATTCTTTTGGCACGTCAATATATAGTTTTTTTTATGAGAAATTTAAATATTTACTTTCACGATGTGCAATATTTCTTTTAACAAAAACTATTTCAGATTCGTGATATGCACTTTAGTTTGTAAAGAAATCTAATTTTAAAAGAAAGATTTCGACAACGTTGTATACTTTTGCTGGTGAGTAATGCATTGGAGTAAAATATGAGCTTTTAGAACTTAGGAATAAATCAAGAGTAGGAGGATACAATGAAGTTGAGATAGTGATGGCTACCTTTGGGTTTTCAATAACTTGTATTCAATTAACCTGAACTTCAGAAATATATCAATGCCTAGCTATCGAGATTTAATCGTAGTCAGTAATGCCTGTGAATATTTTTATTGAATAAATAAGTTTAGGGCTTTTTCGATATGGCACCATTCGTTTTCATTTTCGATATGGCACCATTCTAATCTTAAAATCAACCTTTTTTTCTATTCCTGAATCGAATTCTGCGCCATATGGAACCATGATATAACAAAAAGCGTTTTGGGGTTGCAGCTATCTTGGATTTCAGAATGCAAGCCATCATCATATATTTCATATGAAAAATGTTTTCGAATTTAGAATTGTATTCATAACGTTTAGAGTAAAGGGATCTTAACTTGAAGGAAAATGGGATGCGATTTCATCATACATCCCTTTTAGTTTGCCTGACATTGAATTTTGTTCTTTTCCTTTCAAAATCAAACTGAATTTCCTTCGGAAAATACAAATGAAGAGTCAGGGGAGCAAACAAAGAATGTTCATTTTTGGAACTTTTTCGGGATCTGTACTTTTTCTGTTGGTGAAACGTCCTACTATTGAACTGAATATTCCTTTCGTGCTGAAACGTAGAACTACATGGAAAAAGCGTAAAAAGATTGGCTAAACCGTTGTGTCTTACGGGTTTTCAACATTAAATAGGTTTCTCGTAGAAAAGTATTTTTGTGACATTCCTCGTTTTTTCCCTTACCATTCAAATATGAAATTTATGACAATTGGTCTTCTATTGAACTTTTATTCTAAAATTATCTCAGATATCCATACCCTCAATCTCAGTACAAGTTGGGTGGAAATTTGCACCCACTGAGAATACTGTTATTCCTTCTCTAATTCTAAAAAAGATTACTCTTTGCAATATGTTCTTAGAATACTTACACCCAAACATCCAGATGCCAAAAAACCAAACCAAACTTTGTATATCGATTAGGAAGGTATCTAACAAAAATCCTACAATATATTTTGTAGAACCTGCCGTTCAGTAGGAAAGGAGAAAATGATAGTTAATGAGCGAAATCTGACCTAGAGAAAGTAGAAGCATTACTGTAAACAGTCGTTCAAGTAGCACTGATGGAGCAAGATATAGAGCGTTAGACACAAAGATTATGGTAGTAAAAATGGCGGAAGTCGTCATCAGTTTAGCACAGAGATTGGGGATATGAAAAAATTAATTTTATTTGTAAAGACGTTTCTACCAAATAGAAAGTTTACATGTGGAATAGAATGTTAACAGCACTTTCACGTATGCCCACCACTAACTGGGGGCTGCGCACCCTCCGGCTGACACCGCCCAACTCACTTCCGACGAACCGTGTCCCCTTCCACGCCTCGCTTCGATTCTCTCGGTGTGCATCCAACCCTGGTTTATTTATATACATTCCAGCTTTCAGTAGCATCTCAAGAAATTATTAATAATAAATATGAACATATAAAAATATATTTTGAAAGAAAAAAATCTTAACCCACCGGGATTCGAACGTGTTTTTTTATTTCGTAAGCACTGCTACTGCGCCACGCTAGAAACTTGCAATCGCTGTTTTCGCCGTTGTATTTACAGTGCAAGTGTTACCTAAGAACCCAAGTGTTCTGTCTTATGATGACGACTTCCGCCGTTTCTACTACTTTAATCCCCATCTGAGCGTTTGCTTACTGTGTGAGACGTCCACGGTTCGAGTCCTGTCGCGACGTGAATTTCTTTTTCACTTTTTCCGTAGCACCTGTGCAATTGTTATATTCTACAATATGCTTTCGACAGGTAAAATAAATGGTATTTCTTTATAGCTTTTAATATTTTCATTTTTGCGTCTTTATTTAAATCTGAGAAATTATCTGGAACAATAATTATTGTGTGTTCACATGAAGAAGAGAAATAGTATGAGAATAAGAATAAATAAACGGTTGCATTGTAGACGGGGAATTATTATTATCGATTCGGTAATTGTAATGTAACCGTTTATTTATCCTTATTTTCATATTGTTTCTGTTCATGTGAACACATTTGCTCTAGGTAAATTAGTAATTTTTAAATAAACGGTACAAAAAGAAAAATACAAATAAAAAAAACAAAAAGCTATATAACAATAACATTCACTTTACATATCAAAACATATTGTAATATAGAACATTTGCACAGATACAACATAAAAGTAAAAAAAAAAAAAAAAAAAAAAGGAAAAATACGTCGCGAGCAGGGCTTAAACCCCGGACCTTTTCTACCGTAAGCTAACGCTCTACCTTTTGTTCCACCAGAGCTGCAAGAAGCAACGTTTATATTGTAATGGGAAGTTGATCATTGGGTCAGTATGTTAATATAACCACAATGAAAACAAACCACAAACAACAAGAATTACATAATGCTTCATAAGCAACCCATGAAGCAGAAGACACTAACACCAAGCGGTAAATATAACAAATAGCAAATATAACAACAACCAATGCTTCTACTACTCTCCACACATCAGATCTCTCTCATCAGTTATCATTTACACATTTCCTACTGAAGGGTAAGTTCTAGAAAAAATGCAGGATTTTTGTTAGATACTCTATCGATACACAAAGTTTGGTTATGATCTGAATTTTTATCATCTGGATGTATTGGTGTCAGTTAAAGGGAAAATTTTGTTGATTAACAACAATGTAAAGCGTATAACAACTAATGGTCTATCAGCGAGGCTTCTCCAACTACGTAACAGGGAGACTGTAGGCTTCCTGCCTACCAATTTTCAGACCATAGTTCAATATTGGATGGTAAGAAAACAGTCTTTTTCTGTCTACAAATTCCTTCATATGTAATTATAAATCAAATGACACTCACATCTGAGATTTTTTAGGACAGCAGTCTATAGCCTCATCTACTGTCACACTACCGGGAGCTTCGCCTCTAGTCTATCAAATGTTAAACCTAAACATTTTACAGGACGGTCACATTAACTATACCTCCTCTTAATTACTCGAAAACTACGTATCGTAGGAAAATTTTGGAAAAAGAGTTTCTGCCTCAGAATTTATCAGGGAATAACATGACTAGTCTCCGTGGGAGCGAATTTTAATTCATTTTGTATAACATCCTTGTATACTCCGCCATAAGATTATATACTTCGCTGTGAAACATACAAAAACAGGTTATAAATGTTCAACAAGTGAGGCGCGGCCTAGTCGAAAGATTGTGCACATATGCTACCGTCAGGCTTTGAGTGTCCACTTTGAATGATCTATGTCGTTGTAAATGTTTCGCTTAAACCTTTCGAATTACACCTCAACCACCCTCGTAGCTCTAATAGTTGCTGAGTTATAAGTTGTCGACGAACCTATCGAGGTGATCTATGCAGCATAAAACTCATCTTGGCGAGACTTTTCGAACCACACCTCGAACACCTTCGTAGCCCTAGCAGTTCCTGAGTTGAAAGTTGTGAAGAGACTGACTGACGGGCGCCTTAAATTCATTTGTATAAGGCTGCTACTGAAGCCTAAAAAGAATAAACATGAATAATGACGACATTCATAAAGTAAAGAGATGGATACACAAGGATTAGCCATCTTGGAACTTGGCATATCAACCAAGTTGTCTACAGTATTGGTTAACTCACGTAATCGGGAGAATTAGTCTGTGTGTATAAAAGAATTGAGCCCCTCAATTTTTCTTCTTTCATGTAATTAGAACCGAATGTCAATCTACAATGTGGCCAGAAAGTCCCTTTACGCCTGAACTAAATGCGTGTAACAGTGTAAGATATTTAATATTTGAACCTCACATCCCGATCATTGATATGGCAACAGTGCTCCTCACGTGAATTGCAACGTGATTGCCGCGTAAGTCCCACGTGACTCCCCAGGGTGGAGAATAAAGTTTGTGCGTTGACCTACTCATTGTCTCAAATGTGTTTGGTGAAGAGCAATGGCAGATACCAGCGACTTCACTTTGGAGGAGAGCTCAGTAACAAGTGTGTGGGTCCATGAACGAAAATATGACACAGGTGATGGATAGGCTTCGTGAACGGTTCGGTGAGGAGCCACCAAATCGTCAGCCTTTGATCACGTGGGAGAAGAAAAGTTTTTCGCCAGGGAAGTGTTTCGGATGCCATCCCGCAAGTCGACTAGAAAGCATGCTGTAGAACTTGGAATCAAAAGGAGCACAATGCAACTCCACATGAAAATGGACTTGGGCCTGCAAGCATTCCGGTCAATGACCATCAATAAACTAACGGCCGATGACTTAAACCACCGGCAGGAAGCGTGCAGGATTTTGTTGGAAGCCTCCCCCACCATTCCAGCTCGGAAGTGCATTCTTTTCTCTGATGAATGTGCAATTTATCGGAGTTCGTAGGATAGGAACATCTTCATATAGGAAAGGAAAACCCACATTTTACCAAGAAATTGAGAACAATCCGCACGTCATGCATTGGACGGGGATGACTGAAGAACACATCTTTGGTTCGTACTTCTTTAAGGGTTCCGTGACCCAGGTTACTTATCTGGAGATGTTTAATGGCTGGCTTCTTCCACAGCTGCAGAATTTGGGCATCAACGTTACTGTTGTTTACCAACACGATGGACCTCCCACCTACTTCGCACTTGATGTTCGTGAACGCCTGAATAAACTGTTCCTTGCTCGGTGGATAGGACGTGGCCCCCCAAATTCACCAGCCCCTTTTCCTTGGCCCCCTGAAGTCGGGACCTTACGACACTACTAGCCAATGTCGTATCATCAAATCATAGGTCAGGAAGAAGCGGTACGTGAACGCTGATCTTCCAGCATGTGACACCGCAGCTGCTAAAGCGGACGAGTAGGATGACAAAGGCGTATCAAGGTGTGAAGAGATAATGGTGGTGCTCAGACGAACACTTTGAACAAATAACTGTAAGTGTTATTAAAGTTACAACGAAATAATTGCATGTGTAAAGGGACTTTCTGGCCACCTATATATATATATATATTCCTAGAGAAAAGAATCGACCGAGACGATGTCCAAATGCAAGATGAGTAGATGAAATCAAGCGTTTTTCAGGAGCTACATGGTTGAGGATAGCAGTAGATTGAGATATGTCGAAAGAAAAGGGGAAGGCCTACATCCAGCAGTGGATAGAGAACGGATGAATATGATGACATATATATGTATTTTTCCATTGAATTACAATGGATATGGTAACAACAATGGAATCACAAATAAATAAATAGTTTATAATTTTGAAAATTAAATTTGGATTGTTGTAAATAAAAATATTTATATTCAATGTTTTAAGGCATTGTAGTATTATTGGACAGTAGTATTAGTAGTAGTATTTATATTATTATTATTAGTAGTAGTAATAATAGTGGTTGTAGTAGTATTTTGCCTGAGCTTTAGATGCCGAACAGCCATAAATAAAAGTCAATTCAATTCATTACTAGTAGTAGCAGTAGTAAGAGCTGTACCAGATCTTCACCATGGGGCCGCAGTCCTCGAGAAGTCCGGTTACGATAAAGGAGGCGCATCCCCCTCAAAGCTCCCGAAGTTAGGGATGTAGTCCACCATCGGGAAGTGAGTATTGGTGACAGTCCCGATGACTGTTGCGAACATATTTTATTCACCCCACACCAATGGGAGGGGAAATCAGCTAGTAGCTGATAAAGTATAATTTGATATTTTAATGAAATCTCATGTGCATAACATTTATTGTAATTTACTAAATTAAGGAAAAATAAAACAAAAAATGCACGTAAAAGTATACAACAAGCTCATTCAAAACTAAAACATGAGAACTAAATAATAATAAAAAATACAAATCGATTTAACAAATAAAAAATTAAATGCATTTACAGGGGTTCGTACCTAATCGTAATATCAATCTAGATACAGGAATTTACTGTTGAAGGGTCTAACAGCTTTGAGCCTTTCGTGTGGACCTCAACGCGAAACATTACGTCACAGAGTATCAGCTTGTGTTGTTAGCGAGGTAGCAAGTCAATCAACTGTGGCAAATGCTTTCTTGCACAAGTCCAGCCAAATCTTATCGTTTGAGAATTTTTGTGTGAGTCAAAACGGTATGAGTCATGTTGCCAATTTTAAATACTGTACTCCACAAGCTACTGAAGATACTGTACTATCTTTCAAGAAAGTAATTCCCACTTGTTGGAGGCGCTGGAATAGAATGTTCCAACTATGAAAAATTTTGCAATGCACAGGGAAACTTTCAACTACTTGTACTCAGATTCTTTGATAGATGTGTTTTGTTTGTATATTCCAGAATACTTCTCATACATAGCAGACATAAAAGACAATCCTACTCGATAATAATAAAACAGAAACATACTCAGTACGTAAAAATTAACGGGTAAGTGAAATGAGAAAAACGTTTTTACTTACGTTTACCATAGTATAGTGGTTAGCGATTTAGCTTTCTACGCCAAAGGTTGTGAGTTCAAATCCCCGCACTTCTCTTTACTGTTTTTAAGCGAACACATTTAGAAAATTACATTTGTCCTTCAACCATAACTGACCATTCTATTTCTAATTGTACTTAAATATATTTTTAGTTTGTAAATTAACATCTTTAAACTCGATAATGTTATTCATAATGTTTCGAAGTCTTTAGGAAAATTCAAATTGGTCTTAGTGACTTCTATATTACGGTCAATCATGTATTAATTTTTATTTATGAAACATCAATTTAAGGCAGCACAAAAAAAAAAAAAAAAAAAAAAACCGATAATACACAGTAACAAAGTCTAACTCGTAAGTTGAATAAAATACAAACGCATTTTACAACGAGAAGAAGCAGCACACAACTCGTTCTTTCCCTCGCGTCTCCCAAATCAATTTTGACAATTTGTTACTAGATGTCTCTGTCTTTAGCATAGATTTTTACTCGTCCGAACTACAAAAGCAATCTAGGTCCGAATTTTTTGAATGGAGAGTAACTTCGAATTATTATTTTTGTATTTCGTTACTGTGTCATTCCTTTTCGCGTTATAATATTGAATTATATCATTTTATTTTCGTTTCCTGTTGCTAGAGGTAAAAAATAGCAATTTGCTTACCTGCAAATTGAATATATATGAAATAGGAAACCTTCACGTGTCCAACGTATTTCTTAAGTTTTCAACAAATCTTGCGTATTAAACCCGTGAATCAGTTGCGGGACTACCTGTTAAGAGCAGGTTTATTGGGAGTAAACTACGGAATTGCTTAACTAAGAAGATACTCACTCTTAAACACAACGTGCACATCTTTTATAATAGGACATATTTTACTAGAGATGGACGACGCTAAAGCAAGGTAGTAAGAAATATTTATTTCGGCAATGCGAACATGAAGGAAAGATATCATGTAATGAAAAATTAACAGGAAATATTTGTAGGATGATTTATTTCTCAATTTTGATATATTTATTCCTAATTTCGAAAGAAATTGTTTAAAAGAAAATACAAGTTTATAGTTTTAGGTCCCCTAAAAAGCTTTACATAAAAACGTGGATTACAGAACTCAAATTTTATTTAAGGACGCGCTTAGAGCAACGACGGAAGTTTTAACATCGAGGGTTAATTTACTAGAGCAACGAAGGGACGGAACGGCACAAAACTTTGCGTAAACAGAATTTTTCAGTAAACAGTATTTTTGCGTATGCCCGCCGCTAACAGGGGTTGAGGCCCCCGGCGGCCAATGCCGCCCAGCTCCCTTCGGGCCCCCCCCCCCCCCCCCCCCGCCCGTGCACACCTTGCTATCGCTCGGTATGCATTCTGCCCTGGTGGGTTTATATACATCCTAGTTTTTAGTGGCCTCTTTTAAAATTGTAAATCACCACTTTTATTAAATTTCCTTTTGTGTATTAACATAAAAAACGAAAAAAGCTTTAATTTTCTTTAAAATAAATATGCAGAAAGTCGACGCCAGGGTTTGAACTTGGAACCTTTAAACCAGCTTCCTAACGCCTTGTCCACAAGACCAAACTGCTGCTACCGGGCTGAGCTCTTCTCGCTACTACTTATAGTTCAAGCTACGCGAGAGTGGAGATTTCCGTCGTTGCTCCAGTAAATTAACCGTCGATGTTAAAAACTTCAAGCAACGACGGAAAACCGTCGTTACTCTAGACACAATCTTTATTTAAGTCCTTCAGGCAATTTTGGCTCAAGCTACATGTAATATATAAGAGCATTACATATACAGCGCTTACCTGAGAAATTTGACCAGAATTCTGATTAAGCCTTAGAATACAAATGTTAGCTTTTTCAAATACGAACTTAAATTAAGAAAGAAAAAAAAACAAAGAATATTGCAAGTGTTAGAACTAAATAAATTTGTAACAGTAATATTTGCATTTTAGCTTCCTAATAACAATCCAGAAAATGAGTTAGAAACTGATGTTAAATTTCAGCTAGAAATGTTTTATAGAACTTGAGCGATGGGAAACAAATTACACGTAAACGAACAGACAAAACTCCTTATGTACTGTTCATTTACCCTTTGTGTTTGTTCCATGTATATAGAAGTCACATTCTTGGATGACATAGTTATAAATGAATTCATTAAAGTGGAGTATTTTTAATATTGCGTACTTAACACACAGTTGTTTGGAGTCAGCGATTCCGCCATAATTTCCATTTTGGGTGGGGGGTGTAAAGTAAAAATTAAGAGAGTACAAGTGGAGTTTTGCTAGGTTTCTACTGATTTTTGGCCGATAATTTGGGAGGTGACACTTCCACAGCAAGGGGAGTCTGGCGGAATCAGTGCTCGGAGTCCATGGTTAACTGTAGGTCCCGTCCATGGGACGTCTTCTCTATCCTATTGAAGACAATGACAACCGCCATCGGTTTACCCTGCCCAGGAACTATCGGGTCAGCACCTGCCCTCGGGCAGAACACACACAATTATATTTATTGTAAATTCACCGTTTTTCCCTCTTGCTTTACTCGCAGATTATATATAATTCACAGCCATATTCAATTCAATACTGGATGAGGCCTCTCCCGTAGGAAAGAGTTTGTCTGCTACTCCCGCGCTGACCGGACGTGTTGGGAAAGGAGAACCGAAGCTCTCAACTGTGATCGCCACTGTCTTTTTTTCAGGGCACTCCCCAATTGCATCACGGTGCTGGATGGGCACCGTTCCAGACCCTCTTGCTTAGAAAAAAATCCCTTGGCATAGCCGGGAATCGAACCCGGAACCCCACGATGAGCAGTCCGAATGTGTGTATGTGAGTATGGATAAATAAGTGTGAGAAAGAATTTTAAAGTATACAATTTTTTTAAAACTGCAGTCCAGGGGAAAGGATATTTCAAGCACGTTAGAATACCGTATTTGGCGCCTTTGGCTAAGGGCAGATTTCGAAACGCAGAGCTAAGGATGATATTTCCAGAGAGGGGGAAATCCCAACCATTCGCCCTACAAATCGAACACTAAACTGCAATATAATATAAAAAACAGGATAATTATATAACACCTAAGGTCTAGGTTGCTCTGATAAAAAACTTAGGTAAACTTTATTTTTATTTGGGCCAGTCTAGTAACATTGGACTGCGAACTGTCACAATTCGCCTTTAGCTATTAAAATCAACACCCATGCCGGGACTCGAACAAGGGACCTTTCAGCCGATGGCCTACCGTCGCAGACCGCTCGGCCACCCGGCCGGCTCTAGGTAGTTTTGAATTCAGCTATAATCAAAGACGTGACTCTAAAGAAACTTCGTATTCGCCTCTAACATGCTACTAACGATATTTATACAAAGTGAGTCGTGAATTTGGGATTACGCCTGTAGAATTTTACACCATATCAAAGCCATTTTATAAAAAGTCGACTTAAGATTGTCTACATCTTTGATAACTGAATAATTTTCTGGAAATTTTGTATGGTTTTCAAAAGCAAGTTTACTTGATTCTTTAAATTTATTTTATTTTAAACGTCTTGGGCGTACATTGGATTTTTTAAAAATGAAAATGTGTCGGGTTATGATCATCTTGGTTTTCATAATTCACTTTTTAAAAATCCTTAACAAATCTAAGCGCTGTTTAGAGACTCTAGATAAGAATCCTAACGATTTTTCATATAAAGACGTTTTGAACTATAGCCATGTTAGTTAATGTAATTCAAGATTTTTTTCTTAGTCGAACTCAGGGAAATTTGAAATTTTAAAATATGAAATTTCATGAAATCAAATATTTTAAAATTTTCACTTCAGAATCATACTCAGCGACCATAGGAGCTCTGAGATACGAAATTTAAAGAAAATTAAATGGGATTTTAAAATTAAAATGCATCGTGTTGCTCCGTCTTAATTTCGGGAATTATTTCTTTTTATTTAAATATCGATTAAAGTTCCTATATATTAAATTGCACTAAAATTGGTCAGGTTTCTTCCAGGCATGTTTTCGAGGGAGCTTTGCCCCCTTGGGTTTCCAACAGCCACCCGAAAGAATTAGTTTCAACGCTTGTATAACTCATGCGTATTCTGAAATACGAATATAATAGCACTTTCTATAAATACTGTTTATGTTAGTTTGAGGTTAACTAAAAGAATACGACACATTCTTAAGCAAAATTGTTGTTATTTTATATTTTCAGCACATGGGACTCAATATGCATTATTTATAATTTTCGTAAGACTTGGTATACCCCCTTACCCGAGCAAAATCTTCTGAAAGAAACATTGGCCGCACCGTTTATAATCTAACTGAAGGCAAACTATTGATCTTTGTAATTCAATCATTTCAACTTCCGAAACGATTCTAGCATATTTTGGAATTCCAAGATGTGAAATTTTACTTCAATCAGATACTTGCAAATTGAAGTTTTTATCTGGCTCCATCTTGCATTTTTGGATAGAAATTTCTTAGCTTCACTCTGGAATCAGAGTTTACGGTGATTCATTGAGTACTGGAATCGTAGAGAAAAGGAAAAGCGTTCGCTTGCAGCGCGAAGGGTACGCGGTTCGAAACTTACTCAAGTCAATATCCTCTTTTTACTTTTTCTCTAGTAATGTGCAAATTCTATGTTTTACTGTATGTTCTCTACATGTAAATGAATGTTAGTGTTATCTAGTTTGTTGTTTTCTCCTTCATATTCTTCTTTTCTGCTTCATTTATTTAAAAAATACGCTAATTTATATGCTTAGCAGATTTTGTGTTGTATCTTTACATCTTTACAGTATGACAAAAATAAATAAACAGTTGCATTACATTTACAGAGATAATAATAATAATAATAATACTTACTATTATTATTCATGAAGTGTGCAATGCACTTAATTTAATTAAATGAAGCAATAATGAAGAATACGAATTAAAGAGCAAAAACCTACACAGTAGTGGCATAAAGCATACTGTAACACAACATTTACTAGAGGAAAAGGAAAAAGGAAGATGACATGAACTCGAACCGCGAACCTTTCGCATGACAAGCGAGCATTCTTAAATTAATACTCTGGGTCAAGAAGAGTAATTGCAGAACAAGGCGTTTCGGAGATATCTTTCTCAGACGTTTCGGACTTTTGTCCCCACTACTGGAGAAACTATAAGTCATCATCATCATCACCTAAAATTTATACGTTGCACACGACTTTTGAAGCCCTTTCATAGGAACCGGGTCTCACCCACAAACAGTGTGCGAATTAAACTTTTTAGTCAGGGGGATAAAAGTACGAACTTCAACAGTATATATATATATATATATATATATATATATATATAGAGAGAGAGAGAGAGAGAGAGAGAGAGAGAGAGAGAGGAGGAAAGATATGCACTCCCATTTTCCAAATGGAGGTTTCTAAATCAAACCAATCATACTAAATCATTCACATGAAGCTACTTCAAAAACATCACAAAACAAATGGCTTCTTAGCTGCTAGTGAAAGTTCATAATACCCTTGTCACTTCCTTAAAAATAGGTTAAACTTCTGCCAAATAAAAATGTCCCGATTTTCTATCTTGATCGAAACTTCTGGGGACAAAAAATTTATCCCTGGCAGTGACGAAAAATAATTTGCCAAGGTAGGAATCTTTTTTGTC
>JAGDQP010007000.1:42834-69452 GCA_022664845.1 Lepisma saccharinum
ATATATATATATATATATATATATATATATATATATATATATATATTGTAAAGGTACATATATTAAGTCTTTATAAAGCCAGAGGCACAATATATTTATCACCCTTTCTCCTTGCCAGAGGCACACAATAGAACTCGCTCTGTACAGAAAAATCCTGTACTAATTAAATCCACGGCTAAGGTCGCGGGATGAACCGTAAACGTAATGTACAAGTAATAATTGATAGAATGATTTTGGAATAGGATTGTACACTCTATAATATTACTTTCTATAAGGTCGGTGTAGTAGAATGCGCACTCTATGAATTAACAATTCTAAGCCATGACGTAAAAATCAATGTTTTGATAAACTTAAGAATGAGCTATTAACTTGTACGTGTTCATGATATTGTAAATAACAAACAGTAATCAGCTGTTACTTTTAGTGTGATGTTTGGTTAGTAGATACTAGCGTTCGTTTAATGGAATGTTATACTCTTTGGGAATTGTAGAACAATGTACGTTCCGATGGAAAATATCAGTTTTGGAAACTATTCTGGATACTGAGTGAGTGTTTTAGTGTTGATTAAAAATCATTTACCTACAGGATTTGTTCTTTCTTCCTACTTTTGTCGTGTGGTTGATCAAAAATGTCCAAATGCAAAATGTATGTAAATCTGTATGGCTTATTGTTTCTCTACACAGGTAGTAATTTTATGAGATATACCACTCAATCAACGATGTAATTCTTGTAAAGAAAAGAAATAATTGGCAAAGAAGTAAATATGTAGAGGAGAAATGATAAATAGTTTTAATCCCTTCTGTGTTCTTCCAACGCGACGTAGAGTAAAGATGTTGAAATAATTACCGTTTTCTGAACAGAAAGGACAAATATGAAAAATAATACATCCGCGTGAGCAACGGAGATTTATTCCGTAAGTACTTATCACCTTTCTCCGGGAGACTTAAAAAGAAATGGTATATTGAAAAATAAATGTAAATAAAGCGAAGATAAATTGTAAGTGACGTTGAAGTTCTAAATTTTAGATAGTTTTTGTTTCATTTAAAATATCGGGTATATAAAAGTATTCACTATAAATCGTACTCTCTGAGAGAGAGAGAAACATTCCAAAAACGTTAGTTTTGCTCTGCACAGTTCCTTTGTCACAACAAGGTGATCTCCGAAAATATGTCCCAATAACACAACTGACATTGCAAGCGGTGTCAATTATGTATCCTGGCATCCAAAAGCATATATTTATATTGGGTGATCAAATTCAAATTCTTTATTATTCGCAACATTAGAAATGCATGAACATGGTCAATTGATTCTATAATCTACGTAGGCATTTATATATATATATATATATATATATATATATATATATATATATATATATTAATCTACACATTCAATATTCTAACTCGTGAAATCGAAATTGAGGTCATATAGGCACTTTTGTACCAAAGTTTTTTTTTGGGTATTTCTAAACTGGTATTTACCTTCTAATTTCTTTACTCACGCAGGTAACGTATTGTAAAATATTGTACCCTGAATGTAGGAACTTCTGCTTGTTGCTTCCAGTCTCCTACTTACACCCATATGGATTTTGTTGTGGACAAACACCGTGCGGGTAGGATTTCTCGGGATCCTCCTATTTTCTTTATTCTACAATTCTTCCATCATCAACCATTCGGCCAGAGCCAAAATCACTAATAGTGATGTTTCCCCATTCAGAGGAAAGAAGGCATTTTTCTCTTGGCTCTATGAAACAGTGTATATCTTTATTATTACCAGCAACTGAGATTACAGATAATGTTCTTTCAAATAAAACATTACACAAACAAAAGTTACAGATACAACATGTCAATTGCATAATCGTGTAGCATGAGCTATTATATCCACGAGAAGGAGAGATGAAAGACACAATATTGGTTTGAAATCTCGAAGTGAAGACTGTCATTTAATTCTGTGCTAATAAACGCTGATGGAAGTACGATAAAGTAGAGCCAGCTGTGGCGTAGTGGTTAAGCTTGCCGACCGCGAAGCAGATGGTTGTCGGTTCAAGTCGCCTCTCCACCCTGAATGTAAAACGGCGTAATTAATTTACTTAAATTATATTATCCTTAGTATTAACTAACTGATGATAGGACGATTTTTATTACGTTACGAGTAAGGGAAAAATCGTCAGAAAAGCGAAAATATTGTCTGCAAATTTCAATGAAGCAGGAGAAATATGAGGTTAATTGTATTCTCTTCATTAATTTATTGAATTAAATTTTATACATGGCACTTCGGGCCTTTATAGTAGGATGACTGGACGTCCTGTTTTTAACGGGACTATCCTTTTTTGTCATGTGTCCCGTTGTCCCGGAAAATTGTTAACAAGACAGCAGATGCCCCTTTATTGCTACAAAGAAGTTGTCAATATGTTCACTTAATTTTTTTCGCGAAGAACTCCCAACAGTTGCTTGGCAGGAGGCAGTATGACATCATGCTTTATGTTTTCTTAGTAGTTTCTGAGTTGGAAGTTGTCGAGAGACGGACAGAGTTGTTGAGTAATAATTCACAGCACTTGGTGCTTAAGCCTGAAACGGATCGCCGCTATTCTCCTAAATTGCTTTAAATAATCCTTTTATTTGACTTCAAGTGTATTTTAAAGGATGAAATTCTGCTTAGAAAAAAAAATAAAGAAAATTAAACTTTGATGAAAAACTTTTAATTAAGCTTGAACTCTTGATTTTCTTAAAATACTAATTAATATTTGGTTCAGTATGATACTCAGATCCTCGATAAAGACGTCACACATTATATTTTTTCTTCACAACTGTGTAACATACTTTTGTGTTGATGGATATTTAATATTATTTTGTTGGTGTTAAGCAACCATTCACCAACGAACATCACAAAATTTTACAAATGACTCATTCATAAGTTCTCTTCATTTTCGGCAAATTATACAGTATCTTTAGTAGCTTGTGGAGTACCGTATTTAAAATTGGCAACATGACTCATACCGTTTTGAATCACACAAAAATTCTCAAACGATAACACTTGGCTAGACTTGTGCAAGAAAACATTTGCCACAGTTGATTGACTCGCTGTCTCGCTAACAACACAAGCTGATAATCTGTGCCCACACGAAAGGCTCAAAGTCCACATGTGTAATAACGACGTTATAGTCAAAACACAAAGGTGATATGTCCTGGAATGATGATATGCTGTGAGCGAAGGTGATAAGTCTATTTATGTATATAGCACAGAAAGGAAATTTACAAAAACTTTTATGATCTGAAAGACTATCAGCGAAAAAAGGATTTCATATATGAACATGTGTTTTTTTGGACATGTTGTGCGTCAAAGAAGTCGCGAAAATGTTGCGAACAAAGCGAAGAACCAAAGTCTACAGTATTCGTTTACAGTGACAGGTGGAAACTATCGCGTTTGTCAAAACTTCTTTTGTGCCAATCTTGCGATCATCAAAAAAGCCGATTACAATACTTTGAAAAGGAAATCAACATCGGGACAGATGAATGAAGAGGCCAAACCCCTCATAACAAGGTACCGGACGATCAGTTACAAGTTGTGCATTATCATATTGGTAGTTTTCCGCAGATAGCACCTCATTATTGCCGCAAGCAAACGACATACAAGTACTTGTCTTCTGATTTGAATATATCAAACATGTGTGGAAAAGTGCGGTGAACTGAATGTAGTGCCAGCTTGAGAACAGAAGTACAGAAAGGTTTTCCACACTGATTTCAAACTTAAATTCTTTCTACCGAAGAAGGACCAGTGTTTCTTGTGCAATAGGTATTATGAGGGAACAAATGAAGACAAAGAAGGTTTATTCGAAGAATGAACTGTTCATAATTAAGGGAAAAGGAAGCAATGGAGTCGAAAGATGATGACAAGAAGAAGTAAAAGACAACTGATTCGTTTATTTGCATCAGTTTTGATATAGAAGCTGTCCTATATCCTCCACACGCTGGTGACAGTGTAATTTATTATAAAAGAAAACTGGCTATGTATAATTTCACAATTTTCGAGAATCCTACAAGAACCTGTACTGTTATCTCTGGGACGAATCGAAAAAAAAAACGTGGTGCTAGCGAAATCGCGTCATGCATAATCGATTACTTATGCAATCTACCGTCATAGATAAAATATATTGTGTCCTATTCTGATACTTGTGCGCGCCAAAATAGGAACCAATACTTGGTTGCAGCACTTGCTCATGCAATCGCGACTGAACTTAGCTTGAAAACCACTGATTTAAAATTCATGGAGTTACCTTGAAGTCGACAGCATGCATGCAAGAATAGAACACGAACGGAAGGGACGACAAATTTACACTACAAGAGAATGGCAAGTACTTATCGAAGGAGTGCGCCTCAGGCCCAGACACTATTCTGTGAAACTGCTTCATCATGAGTTTTTCAAAGATTATTATGCTTTAGCGCCCAATATTATCAGAAACAGAACACGTGATACAGAAAACATAACTGTGAACTTGCTATCAAGTGACTACTGTCTGACATGTGCAGGCCCTAAGTTGTGCAGTTTGAAGAACGCTTATCGGATCCAGAGTTCCGTGAACTACACCTTTTACACCAAAGGGGCAGGAGAACAAAACCTGGAAAAATTACACTTTCCTCTTTATACCGTAACAGACTCCCCATATAATTACAGATGAAGGCAGATCTGCTATCTATGATAAAAATGGAGTCATACCAAAGGTTTAGGAAGGATTTTACCAGTATTCCAGTCAGTAAAACCGCTGTTGATACATTACCGGTGGAAGTAGATAGTGAAGAAGACTCAACATAGTGCTCATATATAACATTTATGCTTTTTCTTTCGTGCTGACAATCATAGGCATTTGTTCCAGAAAAAAAAAGGTTAATCTGGAGTACAAAAAAATGTCTCAAGTATTGATATTATTGTTACGAAAATACATTGTAGCTTTAATTGTGGAATCTCTTATAATTTTGTTTGTATCAAAACATCTTTTGTTTTTAAGAAAACTTTCATAATGCTGCATTGCCAATGACTGCTTATCAAGGCTTATAACTTTTGTCTATATTTTTTAATAAACTATAGTGACATATCCATAATTAATCGTTGAACACTGTTTTTTTTTAAAAACACAGCGATCTATACACGCTTTGTAGCACATTATATATAAATAAAAAAAACTCCAGTAGATAATCCATTCATAAAAACAAAGTATTGCATTAAACTCTGATTTATGAAACCTATTAAACTTTTATTCTTTTTCCATAAAAAAAAAATGGAAGGATGAACATAACACATTTGTCCAGATACCCTTCAATATGATAACATCCTAGTTCGGTCCACTGTCTAATCATTGTAGAAAAATCATTGTAGAAAAATCATTGTAGAAAAATCACTGCAATCGGTGAAGCTGTTTTGGCATAGTGCTCACGCACACATACTAGCATTCAATTTTTTAAATATATATATATATATATATACATATAGGAGATCTTGCGTAGCCTAGTCGGTCGCGCTCGACTTCAGTGCGAGCGGTCCCGGGTTTGATTCCCGGTGGGGGCTCAAAAATTTCGGTGTTGACCCAGCATCCTGAGGACAATTGGCAGCTGCTGTGAACAAAAGACATGGCCGATCACAGTGAGAGCTCCGCCTCTCCTCTCCCAACGCGTCTGGTCAGCGTGGGAGCAGTAGACCAACATCTCCTTTCGAGGAGAGACCTCATCCACTAGTGGATTGAATATGGCTGATTTGATATATATATAGGGTGGAAAAAAAATTCCCTTTACACGTGCAATTATTTCACTGTAACTTGAATAACGCTTTAATAACACTTACAGTGATTTGTCCAAAGTGCTCGTCTGAGCATCACCATTATCTCTGCACACCTTGATACGCCTTCATGTCATCAGACTCATCCGCTTTAGCAGCAGCGGTGTCATATGCTGGAAGATCAATGTCCACGTACCGCTTCTTCCTGACGTATGATTTGATGACACGCAATTGTCTGGGTCGTAAGGTGCGAACTTCGAGCCGGCCAAGAATAAGGGGCTGCTGAATTTGGGGACCCACGTCCTATCCACTGGCCAGGGAACAGTTCATTCAGGCATTCACGAACAGCAATTGCGAAGTGGGCGGGAGCTCCATCGTGTTGGTAAACAACAGTGTCGTTGATTCCCGAATTCTGAAGCTGTGGAAGAAGCCAGTCATTCAATATTACCAGATAAGTAACCTGGGTCACGAAACCCTTAAAGAAGTACGAACCAAAAATGTATTCTTCAGTCATCCCCGCCCAAAGCATGACGTGAGGATTGTTCTCAATTTCTTGGTAAAAATGTTTGCTTTCCTTTCCCATATGAAGACGTTCCTATCCCGCGAACTCCGATAAATTGCACATTTACCAGAGAAAATAATGCACTTCAGAGCAGGAATGGTGGGGAAGGCTTCCAACAAGATCCTGCATGCCTCGTGCCGGCGGTTTAAGTCATTGTCCATAAGTTCATTTGTGGCCATTGACCGGAATGCTTGCAGGCCCAAGTGCATTTTCATGTGGAGTTGCATTGTGCTTCTTTTGATTCCAAGTTCTGCAGCACGCTTTCTGGTCGATTTGCAGGGTGGCATCCAAAACACTTCCCACGCGAAAAGCTTTCATCTCCCATGTGATCAAAGGCTGACGACTTGGTGGCTCCTTACCGAACCGTTCAGGAAGCCTATCCATCGCCCGTGTCATATTTTCATTGTTGTGCTTCCGTTCCTGGACCCCACACACTTGTTACTAAGCAATCCTCCAAAGTAAAGTCACTGGTATCTATTACTGCTCTTCACCAAACAGAGAACGGCGAGGCAATGAGCTGGTCAACGCACAGACTTTATTCTTCTCCCTGGGCAGTCACGTGGCAGATACGCGGCAATCACGTTGCAATTCACGTGAGAAGAACTCTTGCCATATCAATGTTCGGGATGGGAGGTTCAAATATTAAGTATCTTACCATCTTACACTGTTACACGCATTTAGATCAGGTGTAAAGGGACTTTCTGGCCACATTGTAAATTGGCATTCGGTTCTAATCGCATGAAAGAAGAAAATGGAGCGGCTCAATTCTTTTATACACACAGACTAATTCTCCCGATTACATGAGTTAACCCATACTGTAGACAACTTGGCTGATATGCGAAGTTCCAAGATGGCTAAATCTTGTATATCCATCTCTTTACTTTATGAATATCATCATTATTCATGTTTATTCTTTTTAGACTTTAGTAGCAGCCTTATATAAATTAATTTAAGGCGTCCGTCAGTCAGTCTCCTGACAACTTTCAACTCAGGAACTACTAGGGCTACGAAGGTGGCTGAGATGTGGTTCGAAAAGTCTCGGCAAGATGAGGTCTATGCTGGATAGATCCTCTCGATAGGTTCGTCGACAACTTGTAACTCAGCAACTATTAGAGCTACGAGGATGGTTGAGGTGTAGTTCGAAAGGTTTAAGCGAAACATTTACAAGAGTAATAGTAATTTGTTCCTTCTGCGACCGACTTGTAACATGGGCAAGATAGGGTATTGACTCACGGCTATGACTAGCGCCACTACTTACCTCTAGCGGACATATTTTCAAACTAGTAATAACTACCTTACTATTACAGCCATCTATCGACATTGCTATCAACTACTTAATTATTACAGCCATCTATCAATATTACTATCAACTATCTAATTATTACCGCCATCTATCGATCTCTACCGACATTGCTATCAACTACCTAATTATTATGCCATCTAGCGACATTGCTGCTAATTTCTTGAATAGTTTTTTATGCGTGTGTTGCTATAGCTGCTGTTTTGTTATCAGGTGAATGACGGAATGATACACATTTAACACGGACATACCTCGCTATTCTCATCTGCATTTGAAAGTGTAAAAATGTTGGTTATTACTGTAGCTAAGAACTTGTTACAGTACCGATAAACATTTTCTTTTAGTTTAAAATTCTATGAAAGAAACGAAATTAAAAAAAAACTTGCTGTTTATTTGTTTCTGCAAAATTGATTTCTCTCGGTTTAGTATTCTCGTCCATTTGCTCTTTGCACTTTGTATAAAATGAAAAAGCATCAGCTATTTGTTGCTTATTACATAACTAGTTAATGGAAGTAACTAACAACGTAGAATTCTCACGTGAAGGACGAATTATTTATGTTCCAAATCTATTGAAATCAGAAAAGAACCTTGCATTTCTAAAAGCTTGTTATTATTCCACACGTGGAACGGATTGCGTGAGTTATAACTGAAGCCTATACAATAGTCATAGGTTGTTTGAATGCCATTTGCGCTTCATAATCTATTTATTCAGTATCGAATAGCAGAGTTGTAGTGTATGAACCGAACTTTTTATCATCTAGTCGTAAATAAAAAACCTTGAAATTCTATTGTAAAAATTTCCTTTTTATATAACATGACGTGATTGGGTGTTAGATAGGAAGTTACTGATTCAAAAAGAGAGAAATAATTATTTCAATTCTAAGCTTAGCGTCATAGAGTTTTCATAGCAAGAGTGGCTTGTGGATTAACACTTCAACTTAACATTCTGTTTTAGATGCAGAGTATTTGCTGACAATCTTCTTAAGTGATTTTACTAAAATTATTTTTAGTGGAAAAACAGAGAAAAGTCATTTAACTGAAATACCTGTTAATATACGCTATCATACATTGAAAATTAATACAAATAACTACTTTTGTTGTGTGCAAGGAATATATAGAAAGTATTCGAGTAAAACATAGTGAAGAAGAAAAAATGTTTTTTGAATTATCATATAGTTTTTTTAACCCTCCCGAAAAAAAAATGGAGAAAATTCAATGTTCATATTGCAGTAAAGAAATGCTGCAAAACAATCTTCATAGACATATCAAACGCAAACATCCAAGTGAAAAAGAAATAGAGCCTATTACAAAAAAGCGAAAATTAGCAACTATTAATTGTGCTGTGTGCGATGAAGAAATATAAAAAAAAATTTGATCGACACATGAGAAATAAACATTCGTATACGCCAACAAGAGATGTATTCGAAAAAACATTTTGCGATTATGAACAAGGAAAAAGACAGTGGATATACCCACTCTTTTCTTAGTTCTATAAAAAAGTGTGAACATTTATTGGAGCAAGTGTGTGAAAATGAAGCTACGTTCAAGATTAATTTTATTTTGAGTGCGGATTTTACGAAAACGGGCGATGAAATACAAAATTTTCCTGTGCATAGTGGAAATAAGTTATTTTTCAAATCTACCGTCAAAGAAGGTGTAATTAATGACAGATTTAGTGAATTAAAAGCAAACCAGGAGGATAGTGGAGTGAAACGTTCGGTTGGTCTTTAAGCTCCGCTCCGAATCATAAGCTGAAAGTGCATGCTAACGTGTATAACCCTACATCAGCTTCATGCTACATCGAACATCCGGATCACATCAAGAATAAAGGCGCTGTTGTTAATGTTCAAAATAACGATCAAAAATGTTTTTATATGCAGTGTTAGCGAAACTTCACCCTGTTCATCGAAGAGAAAAACCTGAGTTTTCCATTATGAGTGTTATGTGAATGAAATACTGCCTATTTTTGAAGAAAATAAAATTAATTTTCCGGTAAGTCTGCATGATGTCTCTAAATTTGAGAATACGTATAATGAAAAGTTTCAGAAAGCACCAATTTCAATCAGTGTGTTTGGAATAGCTAAAAAAACGAAAAAGCTAAAAATGAGCAAGTGTTTCCGCTACACATCAGTGAAAAACAATCAAAAGAAACGGACACAGACTTACTGTTCATAAAAGCAACAACGCCAGCAGAAGTAGCAACATCATCAGCAACGGTATCACTATCAACAGCGGGGCATTACCTTTAATAAGAAAATTTTCTAGACTAATACGTAGTCAGAAAACTGTCAATCGTTATCAATATCATTTCTGTAAGCGGTGTTTTTCTCACTTTATCTCCGATCATAAACAGAACATGAAAATTTTTGTAGTGAGCATGAACCAACTTGTGTCGAAATCCCTGCTACTGATTCCACAATTAAACTTGAAACAGACCCTTCATTTTTAAAAGCTACTACTGTTATTGTTGCGGATTTTGAAAGTTTTTTAGTACCTGTTAGTGAACATCGTGGGCGAAAATCTAGCAGTATTCAAAGACATGATATACCCCAACTGAACTCCAGTTGTATAGAGGTGATAATAATGCACATTTCTTAAAAAGTTTCAGGGATAAATTAGAAAAAAAATGATAATAGATTAAATCAAGATATGCCGAGGAATCCCTTAACTGCACAGGAAACCTTCGACTATGAACAATCACAGGAATGCCCTACTTGCGGTAAAGAATATAATGAAATGAATCGAAAGGTTCGTCACCACTGTCATCTTACAGGAACTTATCTCAATCCTCTTTGTAACAATTGTAACAAACTAGTAAGAAAACAAAAGTTTATACCTTGTTTCATGCATGGGTTATCATCTTATGATGCCCATCTTTTTGTAATAGAATTAGGGTGTATTCCGTGGGACATAAATGCTCTTGCTGAAAGTGAGGAAAAATTTATTTCAATTTCAAAGTGGGTTCATCTTAAAAATGATAGAAAAATTGAATTACGGTTTTTAGATTTGTACCGTTTCTTACCTTACTCCCGTGAGGAATTAGTTCAAAAACTCAAGCCAGAAGACCTAAAATACACTCACCAATACTTCCCTGATGATGAGAAATTTAAATTAAGTCGTAGAAAAGGTATCTTCCCCTACGATTATTTCACAGACCGTTCAAAATTTGATGAAAAAGAACTACCCCCACAAAAAGCATTTGATAACATACTTAAAGGCTGTGAATGCAGTGATGAAGACCAATTAGCCCAGCAAGTATGGGAAAAATTTCAATGTAAAACATTTGGAGATTTTCATGATCATTATCTAAAAACTGACGTTTTGTTAACAGCAGATGTTATGGAAATTTTTCGCAACATATGCATCCAGTCCTATGAAATTGATCCCACTTTTTCCTACACTTCCCCCGGCTTATCTTGGAAGGTTATCCTCTATAGATCTAAAGTAGAATTAGACTTATTTTCTGAAATTGACATGCGCCTCTTTATTGAAAAATCAATTCGCGGTGGTATGTCACAGTGTAGTTTAAGGTATATGAAAGCTAACAATGAGTTTCTTGGCAATAAATTCGATTCTCAAAAAGGAACCTCGTTCGCTATGTATCTTGATGCAACTAATCTCTATGGTTATGCCATGAGCATGTCTCTTCCTTACGGAGATTTTTCATGGGATCCTACACCAGAAAATTGGGATTCAGTCAAAATTTTAAATTACCCTGATGAAGACGAAAGAGATTTCTTTGCGGAGGTGGATTTAGATTATCCCCAGAGCTTGGGTGGTGAACATGTTGATTACCCCCTGAGGCCCTGAGAATATAACACCACCTAACGGAAAACCAAAAATTATTGTTAACATTAAATCCAAAAAGAAATTATGTTGTACATTTTCGGCTATTAAAGTTCTACCTCTCCCACGGCTTAAAACTTGTCAAGGTTCGCAGAATTCTATGGTTTTCCCAATCGAAGTGGCTCAAGCCCTACACAGATTTTACACTCCGCACAAAAGCCTCAACAAAATTCGAGAAAGATTTCTACAAACTTTTGATTCACAGCGTATTTGGGAAAACCATGGAGAATGTAAGAAAGTACACGGTTGTAAGATTCGTTTGTACTAAAAGAAAAGCAAAAACTCATTGCTATGCCTCAATTCAAGTTACGGACGATATATTCAGAAAATTTTGTACTTATTCAGATGTGAAGAAAATTTGCCGAATTAAATAAACCTGTGTACGTCGGAAGAAGTATTTTGGATCTTTCGAAATTAGTAATGTATAAATTTCATTATGATGTAATGAAACCCAAGTACGGAAAGAATCTTACTCTTGCATACACAGACTCTCTTGTTTATTATATTCTTTGTCAAAATTTTTTATGAGTATATGAAGTCAATGATTGAATACTTCAATACAACAAATTACCCTCAAAACAATCGCTATAATATTCCTTTAGTTAATGACATACCTGGTAAAATGAAAGATAAGTTTGCGGGCCTAGCTATTCATAAATTTGCGGGTTTAAGATCAAAAGTGTATGATATGAATACGTTAGAAAATAAAGAAATAGAGAGAGCCAAAGGGGTAAAGAAAAATATAGTAAAAAACGAGATTATATTCGATGATTTTAAGAATTGCTTGTTTTCTTGTGAACGATTAACAAAATAGCAACATCAAATTCAGTCGCATTTGCATACACTTCACACTGTAAAACACGAGAAATTAGCTCTAAACCCAGAGGATGATAAACGCAAAATTCTTCATTGCAAAATACACACATTGCCATGGGGTCATCGAAAAAATGTTAATAATGACGATGAACTAATTTGTGAAGTGTGTCCTCGACCCTCAACTTCTGGAGAGTCATGTTAATTTGTATTTGTGTAGCTCTAAGAGTTAAATAGTTGGTAAGGTTTGTACATAGTTATTACGTAAGTTTAATGTCTTGTTCGAATGTTAATAAAGCATGTTCTGTGTGTTTTAAAAAGCTTTTTTTGATTATTTTTTTCTATATATTCTATTATACTATAGTTTAATACTATTTATTATGCCAACTGATTTATTCGGATTCCCGCGATATAAGAGCATGAAACATTATCAGATTCACCTTCTAACATCAATGAAAATCTACTAACAGTATTAGATCACAGAATTAAAGTAATAAAGAATAACGCACCACGAAATACTTTATCTTCAAATATTGAAACTTAAATCACAGAAGCACAACAGCATATAATAGATCTACTTCAAAAACTTGATAATGAGCTGAAAAGCGTTATTCTTATGTATTCACAGCTAGTAAATAAAAATGATTTAACCGAAGTTCAAAATATTATAACAATTCAAAATGAAGTACAATTAATTAAGAATCAATTCATTACAAATACTGCTGCACAAGATCTAGTCGATAATTTGAATAAAAATTTACAGAGTTACAAAATACATTTAATCTTCAAACAGCTGTGAATGCATTAGAAAATGCTCTTCAAAATAATCCCTCCCAAGAAGATCTTCAAAAGATGCAAAAATTTATTTCGATTTTACAAAATGAACTTAAAATTATTACTGATGAAACAAATAAACTCCGTGACGATCTAACCAACCTGTTTATAGTGATGTATAGAAAATTAGTAGAAAGCTTGGTGAGTTTGAAGCAATAATTAATAACATATCAGAACTCACGAATACTCAAATTGAACTAAAGAATCTACAGACTGTTGTGAATAACATTCCCACTTAGGTAAGTAGTTTACAGGAAGCACTTACAAAATTAAATAAGAAATTAGAGGGTTTTAATCTTCCTACACGTTTAATTAATCTTCAGTATGTTGTAAGCACCGTTCAAAGTGATTTAACTGAAATACAAAAGAGCACACCAAAGCAATCTGATATCGAGAGTATACGTAAGTCATTAAGTGAATTAGCTACAAATCAAAATCAAAATTAACGGCCCTCCAAGAAACTATTAACACAATCCCAACTTCGCAAGACGTAGAAACAAAAAGACAATATTAAGGTTCAATTACAAAACCTTCAAACTAGTATAACATTCCTTCCAACGTTAGAAGATCTTTCCGGTATACAAGAAGCGTTGACTAGCGTTCAAAATGAAGTTAAAGAAGCAATACAAGAACATGTTCATTTCTGTTCATGGCGTTAATGAAATAGTTAGTGGGTTAAAGGATATGATGAAAAGTTTAGAGGACACAACACTAACACATAATACACTGATTGCTGATATTCAGAAACAAATTAGCGATCTAGAAACAAAATATACTTCCGTGACTAATTCTCTTAATAGCTTATCTAAAAAATATGCTGATATTAATGACTTTCGTAATGTAGAAGCATCAATAGCCCTAATGCCCACAGTGACTTAACTTTGGGAGGTGCAAAATAGTATTAAAAATTTCATATCGATAACAGACTTTAATTCTAACAATGATAAAAAGAATGATATGGTTGCAAAACTGAAAGACCTAGAAAATAAGTTAAAAAGCGATGTGTATAGGGCCATATACGCTATATCTAATGAATTATATTTCTAATTTACATAGTGTTCAGTTCTTTAAAATTTATACAATACCTAATAAGGAACGTGACTTCACGCGTGACAACGTTAGTGGTAAGGTATATCTCTTTGATATGAATACACCCTATTTCCAAATACCTTTTCTGGATAAGCTAAAAATTATTGGTTTTCATTGGATTAAGAAGGAAAATAAAGAGTTTCCTATTGTTGAAATATATTCAGCGAGCGGTGCACAAAAGTATGGCAATTTATCATTAGGAATACATGAAGGTAGTAGAGTGCCAGATTCTCCATCTGAACACGAAATTGTACTTCATGAGTTTGATGTTGTAGAAGGCGATGTACATGTAGTTCGATTAGATAAATTTTCACCTGGCGAATATCCAATAAGTATTGATTTGATCTGTATCGCTCAATTGATTTTTCGATCTTTAAATTAGTTCTCAATAGAATGAATAATAGATTAGCCATTGTTGAGGAACTACACAAACCTGCAAGTCGGAATTATAGACGAATACCTGTTGTAACCAAGGGTATACATTATTTATGGCAGACAGATTTGATTGAAATGAACTCTAGAAACTTGAAAGGCATGGCTAAATTAAAAAGGGGATACTCTTATGTTCTATTATTGACACTTTTAGTAAGTTTGCATGGGCTATACCAGTTAAAAATAAAACTGGGAATGAAGTTACACAAGCGTTTAATTCAATACTCGAAGCGACTCAACAAGCACCAACGTGTTTGCAAATAGATCACGGTAGCGAGTTTTATAATAAAGAGTTTATTAAATTAATGAAGCAAAAAGGTATTACTTATTACTCTACATAGTGATAAAAAAAGCTAGTATTGTTGAACGTTTTAATAAAACATTACGTAATTTGATGTGGAAACAATTCACACTGCAAGGTAGTTATCAATGGTATAATATAATACAAGCACTAATGAAGACGTATATCGAGTAAAAACATAGCACGGTAAAAATGAAACCTATTGACGCCGTGAAGAAAGAAAATGAAAAAAATTAATATTAAGTCTATAGCAAGAGGTATATAGCGTCGTCAAAGGCGAAATATAGCGTAGGAGATTATGTTCGAATTAGCAAGTTTAAAAAAAGTTTGAAAGAGGCTTCACTCGCAATTGGAGGAGCACAGAAATATTTCAAATAGCTACAGTTTTTAAGACTGATAAACCTACATATCACTTAAAAGATGAGCGCAAGGAAATCATTAAGGGTCGTTTTTATGAGCAACAACTAATGAAGACCAAACACCCTCATGTATACCTAACTGAAAAGTTTATACATAGAACTAAAAATAAAGCATTAGTTAAGTGGTTGGGTTTATCTTCAGACCAAAATTCTTGGATCGACCTCAAAGCTATAAAATAGTTAATCAATCATAAAATGTGGAGTGTTACGCAGCGACTTTCGCTAGCTAATGATTATGGTAAGTTGAATGTTGAACTTCTTCCTAATAACATTCGTTGCTTAATAATAGGCATATCAGGTTGTGGAAAAACTACACTAGTTATTGATAATTTCATTCTAGCTCCAAACTGGCATTATTGGAATAGTAGACACTTATACGTATTCTCTAAAAGCTTAGAGCAACCCAAGTATCAACAGCTGCAGCACATTTATAATGATATACAAGAAAGGTTCCACTATCAGTTGGCTACGTTCAAACCTTCTGTTATAAAGTTAGAAGATTGCAAGCAATGGTCTGTTATTATATTTGACGAATATATATTAGAGCATCAGAATGAGGTACGAAATTACTTCACACAGGGTAGACATATAGGAATGGATTGTTTTTACTTAGCACAAACATATAGTGAAGTTCCGAAACAATTTATTAGAGATAATGCAAATTTCTTATGCATATTTCGTCAAGATAACAAGAATTTAAAGCATATTTATAATGAGTTTGTTGTTGGTGATATGTCATTTAATAAATTTAAGGATATTTGTTCTATTGCATGGAAGGAACCTTATGGTTTTATAACAATCGACATGACGAGAAAGTCAAACAATGGAAAGTATCGAAACAAAATCGATTATTTCTTTATAATTGTTCGTTTTATGTCATTACGTTTAACGTTTCAATGATGAAATGATGTACGTACTTTACTTTTTTTCAAAGCGGATATAATATAGTTTTTTTTTTATATAATGTCAAATTGGAAATCAAATAATATTGAATTACAAAATATCTTGGCGAAACGTTTTAAAGAATGGAAAGAGTGTCACCGTAGCTATTATGAAAAGTAAAAACGCCAAGAGAAACCATTAATTGAAGCAATTGCAAGCTTGTGAAAAGTAAAGATTCCACTATTTTCTTAAACTTAGTCAAAAACTCAGTGTAGTACCCTGAGCCGTAGTTGTCGAATAAATTCGTGAATAATGAAAGTAAAAGGTGTAAAATTTCAAATTCCGGCACAGCAATTGAAGTCATTAAATTTTAACGATATTTTAAATAAAGCACAACTTGCGAAGAAACAAAAATGCTTAAAAAAGGGGCATAATATGGCTCTAACATTAAGCTTAGCTCAGTTAAAGAAACTACGTAATCAACCGAAAAGTAGGTGGTATCATATTTACAATTCTTGCGATACTTGCTGCATTCGGAGCTGTTGATAGTCTTGCAGGTAGTTCAGTAGCTATAGCTAAGGCGGTAATCGACGCAAAGAAGAATACACAAGAGTTAGAATAACAAAAGCGTCACAATGAAGTTATGGAATCATCAATTCTAGCTTAAGGTAAAGGACTTAAACAAAGAAAGAAAAAGCTCCTGAGCGACTTAAACAGAGTAAAAAAAAAAGCGCTCACCAATTATGATATCGAACGTATAGCTAAAGAATTAAATATAAAACACTTTAGAGGTGTCGGATAATCATAGAGGTGCCACATGTCGGATAATCATCCATCTACTCCACCGTTAAAACAAGAATCTGCTGCTGTTAACTTAGATCAATCAATACTGGAACTCACTGGATATGTTATTGGTATGATGATAATAAAGCCTGTATATTCGATTCATTTGGTGAAGTACCTCCCAAGTCTTTGGTTGATTATTTAAATCCCAATAACACAATAACTGAATATAATGGTGATCGAATACAACATTTTGATGGTGTGATTTCTGGTCATTTATGTATTAAACTACTAAAGTTCTTATCTGATGGAAACAATTTTCGTCGAAAGATTGAAACTTGATTACCTAATGAATGATGCATAAAAATGGTATATTACATAGTCTTCTATTTAAAATGATTTGTGTTGCACTTATCGGGAACTACACCAAAGCTTCGACTGAATCTTCATAATGAAATTAATAATCATAATTACAATTTGAAAATTGCACTGATTGGATTCTATAGTATGTACCTAATACCAAATGTAACAAAAAATAGCAATACCTACTTTTATAAAGGAGTGAAACATAATATACCACCGAGTCAATATAATACATCAATATTAGAAACAACACAACCTAAAGAAGTGCTTCTAAATGAAAATCATGTAACTCATCGAATGGAAGTTACACCATTTGCAGAAAATTTTAATGTAGGAACTGTTGGTAAGTTATCAGGTTTCAAGAATAATACCGGTCTTAAGCCAGAAGAGACTCATATAGGTCAATTTCTTCAAATTTTCTTAAGTATTGAAACATTTAATATACACTGTAATTTAGCAAGAGGTATGATTATAGCAGATGGTGAATATAAGTACAAGGAAACGAATATTATAGCAACATTTAAACCACTGACATATTTTTTAGAACCTATTGCTTATGAGCCTCAATATCCATTATTTTTTCCATGTAGAAGAGAGTCATATACGTTCCATTGAAATAAGTGTTAGTAATGAATTGCATGAACCAATTAGTTTTGGCGGTGCGATAACAAGTGCAATTCTTATGATTAAAAATAATGACTCTTAAAAAGTGACTTTTTTATAGCAAGAATGACGACAGAAAACAAAGCAGAATATAATATAGTTTTTTTTTTAAGATGGAATTTATTGGAAGCTATGAGTATGAATCTTTCTCACTGAATTGTCGTACATTTAATAACTTGAATGAAGCAAATAGACTTAGAATTTGACATTACATCCGGAGACGGTTTTGTGCACCCACACTACGGCGATTTATACATTAGATATGAAGTCATTGGAAGAGATGCTAGCGGAACTTTTACTGCGGGGTCAAATATTAAATTAATAGATAATTTTGTTCCATATTTGTTTTCGCAGGTACGCAAACATGGTACTGTAATTGAAAGAATAGATTATCCAGGAATCAAATCAACTGCCATTGCCACATGTCGATTATCAAAGCTTGAGCTTGAATATTTTAAGTCGGGTGGATTAATTACTGATGCGAAACTTCCCCAGAAAGAGAATACAGTGTTGTTTCCACTACTTTTACGGTTTGGTTTCTTAAGTGATTATAAGGAAATCATGTGGAAGAGTGGACTTCGAATAACATTTAAAAGAAGCGCAAATAATGTTTTATTTTATCGCTGGAAAACAAAGAAAGCAGATGATACTTTAGATGATGCTACGTTAGCTTATCGTGCTAAATTAGTGATTACTTCAATGGAGCTGAGAATACCAATTGTCGAATACGAGAAAAATTATTCAATGAAATTAAAAGCTAATATACTTCGAGGACCTCGAATACCAATTTAATTTCTCACGAATCAAAGTGTTCAACGACATGTTTCAGGTTCTTATTTCGAATTTGATGTAACACAGATTAATTCACTGCAGTTCGATATACTCGATTTTGTAATAGTTCTTTTTCAAACTAATGGTGATAATACTCAGGAGAAAGATGCTAATAAGTTTGATGCATCTAAGATTAAGAATATCTATTTAAAGATGCTCGTAACGAAATCTTCCTTCGTGAGAACTTAAACTTGGATATTACAAAAGCAGATTATCTTAAAATGTACGATAGCTACACCGCTTTTAAACGTGTAACATAGAAAAATACTTATATGTTTTATTCTCCAAAAGAGTTTATAGAAAATCGTCCAATGTATGTTATTAATACAAGTAAACGAAAGAAAGTTGTTATTTACGAAAGAACCAGTATTAAAATTATAATGGGTTTTTAAGAAGCAGTTCCTGAAAATACCTTTTGCACTGTAATAGTTATCACTCAAACATCATACATTTATGACAAAGAATGAAAGAGTAATGGAACATTTTTAATATTACTTTTTTTATTAAACGTATTTTCGAAATAAGATGAAAAGTAGCGAAAGGTGTTGCATTGATAGGATAATCCAACACTTAAAATTTAAAGAATTTTTGCTAATTTTTTTCAGTTTTCGGGAATTCAGATTATGAGGTTATTTAAAAAAAAATGAATATAGCTAGTCTCTAATAAAAAAAATGCATGTTACCTCGAATAAAAAAAAAATACAAGGTTGTTTCCTGATTTCAATAGATTTGGAACATAAATAATTCGTCCGTCGCGTGAGAATTCTACGTTGTTAGTTACTTCCGTTAACTAGTTATGTAATAAGCAACAAATAGCTGATGCTTTTTCATTTTATACAAAGTGCAAAGAGCAAATGCACGAGAATACTAAACCGAGAGAAATCAATTTTGCAGAAACAAATAAACAGCAAGAATTTTTTAATTTCGTTTCTTTCATAGAATTTTAAACTAAAAGAAAATGTTCATCGGTGCTGTAACAAGTTCTTAGCTACAGTAATAACCAACAATTTTACACTTTCAAATGCGGGTGAGAATAGAGAAACTAGCGAGGTATGTCCGTGTTAAATGTATATCATTCCGTCATTCACCTGATACAAAACAGCAGCTATAGCAACACACGCATAAAAAACTATTCAAGAAGTTAGCAGCAATGTCGCTAGATGGCGATAATAATTGGGTAGTTGATAGCAATGTCGGTAGAGATCGATAGATGGCGGTAATAATTAGATAGTTGATAGCAATATTGATAGATGGCTGTAATAATTAAGTAGTTGATAGCAATGTCGATAGATGGCTGTAATAGTAAGGTAGTTATTACTAGTTTGAAAATATGGCCGCTAGAGGTAAGTAGTGGCGCTAGTCGTAGCCGTCAGCCAATACCCTATCTTGCCCATGTTAAAATCGGTGGCAGAAGGAACAAATTACAATTACTCATAGATCCTCCCGATAGGTTCATCGATAACTTATAACTCAGCAACTATTAGAGCTACGAGGGTGGTTGAGGTGTAGTTCGAAAGGTTTAAGCGAAACATTTACAACGACATAGATCATTCACAGGTCAGCTCGAAGCCTGGCGGCCAGTATATGTACACAGTCTTTCGACTAGGCCTCGTCTCACTTGTTGAACATTTACAACCTGGTTTTGCATGATTTACAGCGAAGTATAAAATCTTAGGGCCGAGTATACAAGCATGTTATACAAAATGAATAAAAATTCGCTCCCATGGAGACTAGTCATGTTATTACCTGATAAATTCTGAGGCATAAACTCTCTTTCCAAAATTTTCCTACGATACGTAGTTTTCGAGTAATTAAGAGGAAGTATAGACAATGTGACTGTCCTGTAAAATGTATAGGTTTAACATTTGATAGACCAGAGACGAAGCTCCCGCTAGTGTGACAGTAGATGAGGCTATAGGAATTTGTAGACTGAAAACGACTGTTTTCTTACCATCCGGTATTGAACTAAGAACTGAAAATTGGTAGGCAGGAAGCCTATCGTCTCCCTGCGACGTAGTCGGGGAAGTCTCGCTGATAGCTGTTATACGCTTATAAGGAAGGATTAGTTGTTATACGCTTTACATTGTTGTCAATCAACAAAATTTTCCCTTTAACTAAAAAAAAAAAAAAACATCCAGATGTAAAAATTCAGATCGTAACCAAACTTTGTGTATCGATAGAGTATCAAAGAAAAATCCTCCATTTTTTTCTAGAACCTGCCCTTCAATAGGAAATGTGTAAATGTCAATTAATGGAGAGACATCTGACGTGCGAGGAGTAGTAGAAGCATTATTATAAACGTTCCTTGCAGCAGCTTTGGTGGAACAAAAGGTAGAGTGTTAGCTTACAGTGGGAAAGGTCCGGAGTTTAAGCCCTGCTTGTGTAGTATTTTTCCTTTTTTTACTTTTCTGTTGCATCAAAGGAATGCAAGGAATGCAAAAACAAGGAATGTCACATAAAGCTTTTCCGAGAAATACCTATTTAAATGTTCAAAACCTCGTAAGACATAATGGTTAGCCAATCTTTTGCCGCCTATTTCCATGGACAGTTCTACGTTTCAGCACGAAAGGAATATTCCGTTTAATACTAGGACGTTTCACCAACCGAAAAAGTACAGATCCCGAAAAAGCCCGAAAATTAACATTCCTTGTTCCCCCCCCCCCCCCTTCCTTTCATTTGTATTTTCCAAAGGAAATTCAGTTAGATTTTGAGGGCAAAATTCAATGTCAGGCAAACTTAAAGGCATGTATTGAAATAGCATCCCATTTTCCTTCAAGTTAATATCCCTGTACTCTAAACGTTATAAATACGATTCTAAATTCGAAAACATTCTAAATTCAAAAATTAGCCAAGGAATAACTCACTGGGTGCGAATTTCCACTCAACTTGTGCTGAGATTAAGGGTATGGATATTTGAGATAAATTAACAATAAACGTTCAGTAGAAGTCTAATTTTCATAAATTTCATATTTGAATGGTAAGCGGAAAAATAAGGAATGTCACAGAAATGCTTTTCCGAGAAAAAACTATTTTAATGTTGAAAACTCCGTCACCTTGCCGCTTTTTCCACAGACAGTTCTACGTTTCAGCACGAAAGGAATATTCCGTTCAATAGTAGGACGTTTCACCAACAGAAAAAGAAAAAAGCCCGAAAATGAACATTTGTTGTTTGCCCTTCTTACTCTTCATTTGTGTTTTCCGAAAGAAATTCAGTTTGATTTGAGGGGAAAAGTCCAAAATTCAATTTCAGGCAAACTAAAAGGGATGTATGCTGAAATAGCATCCCATTTTCCTTTAAGTGAATATTCCTGTACTCTAAACGTTATGAATACGATTCTAAATTCAAAAACATTTTTTCATATGAAATATAAGATGATGGCTTACTTGCATTCTGAAATCCAAGATCGCGGCAACCTCAAAACGCCTATTTTGTTATTTCATGGTTCCATATGGCGCTGAATTCGATTCAGGAATACAAAAAAGTTGATTTTAAAACTCTAGAATAGTGCCATATCGAAAGCGAAGACGGCGGCAGCCCTAAAGGTATTTATTCAATAAAAATATTCACAGGCATTACTAACTACGATTAAATCTCGATTGTTAGGCGTTGACAAGTTATTGAAAACGCAAAAGTAGTAATCACTATCTCAACTTCATTGTATCCTCCTACTCTTGATTTATTCCCAAGTTCTAAAAGCTCATATTTTACTCCAATGCATTACTCACCAGCAAAAGTATACAACGTTGTCGAAATCTTTCTTTTAAAATTTGATTTCTTTACAAACTAAAGTGCATATCACGAATCTGAAATAGTTTTTGTTAAAAGAAATATTGCACATCGTGAAAGTAAATATTTAAATTTCTCACAAAAAAACTATACAGGATGCTCCAACGAAAACAGGTACACTCATCAGCAAACCAGGGGCCCGCGACACCCTGTTGCAAAAAAATTAGGACTACCCAAATTCAATGTTGTAAAACCTACCCTGGAGACAAACCGGTATTACGCCACAGGAGAGGGCACAAAACAAAAGAAAAAACATTATCGGACCTGAAGGGAGGGAGGAGGGTAGCTACCCATCAGCACCCTGCTTCAGCCACATCGAAGACAGAACATACACTAGTCTAGTACACAAAGCATGTATGTAAGAAGCCCGAAAGAAGTGCCCAAACGCAGAAAGTTGGCAAAAACGGAAAGCTAAAACACGAAGAAAACCATTCTTAAAAAATGGGGGGACGCAAGCGAGAACATCCTATAGGAAAGCAGAACACAAATGCTATTTTAGTGACCTAACGCAATTAGGCCACTAAAATAGTACAAGGCTCAACACAGCCGCGCACTAGTTAATATTTAATACGAAAATTTGGATGTGCAGAACCAATTTGACTACTCTTTAAAAAAAGCTAAAGCACTGGATCAAATATCAAACTTTAACTTGATCTGCAATTACTTTCTCACATATAAATAAATTAACACTTGGCGGACTGAAATGTTGAAAGGTTAAGAACCTTTCCAGTAATACCACAATAATGGTAATCTCACTACATATTAATGAAACCCTTGACACAAGAAATAGCTGGTAAAAATTTAATTTATTTTTACCTAAAATGACAATCGCAAGGCAAAAGACTTTTTTTTTTTTTCAAGAAAATTCAATAAGTTTCTTAATCTCTTGAACATCAAAATGAGAATTCAAGATGCTGTCAATTTCACATAACAAAAGGGTAAATTAATTTATATGCAGAAAAGCTCTGTCCAAGAACAGAGAATATATTTCACATACTTTTTTTAAAAAACAAATAAGTTACTTTTATATTCCAAAATGTGGGCTACTTCAGACCAGTTAAATCAAAATTTCCACAATTACT
Source organism: Lepisma saccharinum (assembly GCA_022664845.1). Taxonomy (NCBI): domain Eukaryota; kingdom Metazoa; phylum Arthropoda; class Insecta; order Zygentoma; family Lepismatidae; genus Lepisma; species Lepisma saccharinum. Next base: position 66,588 of record JAGDQP010007000.1, read on the forward strand.
TAAGAATAACATTTCTGGCAAAGAAAAGATTTTTATTTACAATGTAGCTACTAGGTAACAATTCAGTTTGATATTTTCAAAACATTGCTAAAACATTTCGTATGTAATTTTTATTTCTAAACTTCGTTCAGCGTAACCTTCAATACTGATAATACAAATATGGTCTGCAGGGGTTGGATTAGGTGTTAATTTACAATACGAGTTTAAATGACCGAACTGATTCACGGTTTGCATACGTGACCGAGAAGCTTTAAACTTTGCAAAATACCAAAATAAAACATAGGGGAAACGTTGGATCTCACGGTTAACAAAAACGGACATGTTGTAGAGATTTCGTGCAATTTTTACATATACCAGTATTCGGAAGAGCAAATAAAAATTAATGAAAAAAAAAAAGTGAATCCTGAAATGTAATAACAACTATAGTGCAAGGTAAAATATGCAACGTGTTTGAGCGAAAATTTTAATGTGCTGAAATTTAGTTATCTGAACGTATGAGAAACAGACTTGGGTTTCTGGGAGACACAGAGAAATTTCAAGACATTAAACATACATACCAGAATTTAGATAACTGACCCCCGATGCCTATCAAATTAAGCAGACATTCTTACGGTGCACATCACTTCACAGAAACAACACACTAATTTCATACGAAGAAAACACTGAATTAATTGCACACACACACACACACACAACCACATTGAAATTATATTTTTATTTATTTCAGAAAAAACTAAGAAAAACCATTGAACGCCACATTTACAACAAATCACCTCACACACTGATGAACACCACTACACACAAACTGCCATAAAGATGCTTCATCTCGTCCACTCCCGGTCAAGGCCAATATGGAGGGTGTAACAAGCCAAACTGCAGTATTCGATTCACAGGCTCTTTTATAAAAGATATAAAGAAACAGCTTGCAAAAGTTGTGGTTATTTACTAGTCAATGCTGCTCTATATATTAATGAACTTTCCGGACACTGGCTGCATTATTGTATTGCTTTTATGTAACTTTCGGAGGCAAAGTAAATTTTGAGCAGCCTTTCCTGCTCGACGACCATGTTTTAACTACTGACTCGTCTCAACCAATCAGAGAAGAGAATCAAATCAGACAACCCGGAGCGAAAGAGTGTGTGGCTTACCACCAAAATTTCAACGAAAAATAAAACAATTAGATTTTTTTGTTTGTTTTTGAAGATTTTCAACGAATCAAAAATTGTTGAAGAAAATAATGAAATAAAATATGCAAATAAATATTCAGCAATAAAATGAAGAAACAATAAAGATACAAATCCCGCCAAACAACAAGAAAAGGGATGTTCTGTATGGCTAATCTTCATTGTCATATGGACAAATAAAACTCTTTGAAGAAAGCTGAAACCAAAAAATATCGCCGACAAAGCACGAACACAAAAGAAAAAGAAGGCACACAAAAAAAAGCGGAGAGGGTAAGATATGTTGCGACCAAACGGAGATGGATCGCTACAACGTCCTAATGAATTGAAGTCCACACAATTTACAAGTGCTCTTAAATTAATTATAATTACGCTTTCGTGTTGTGCATCTGTAACCAGAATTTTCTGTTTTCGTAGAAGAGGCAGAAAAAGACTTGCGGTGAATGCAGGAATTTTTCTATATTTCTCGCAGTAACCGATATGAACAACTATATTATTTGGAAATTCCCCTACAAACTATCTTATAAGATTAGTGTTGCAATCATATTTGTAATTAATCTCTTTACATTTAAAACAATAACAACTCAAATTTGTGCTCACTATTTAGACATTTGGAAAAGTTACTTGATATATCCCGTAATGTTTAAGATAAATGTCATTTACCGTTATCAGCAGACAATCGTCGAGAAACACCTAGTAGTTTCTTTTACCTTATTGGAAGGTCTGCTTTCAGTTTCGATGTGATTTGCGCACACACGCAGAAATGTAAGAGGTCTTTCTTACCGTAACAACAAATCTAATGATGGTCTAGTATTTGTTGCCGCCATATTGAACGCTTACATCACAGAAATATAACCTTCTTCTAATGTTTTACAGTTAATTTTTCCTTTATTTTTATTTCTATTTTACTACAACGCATGAAGTACTCATTCTGTTTTATTTTTTTAAAAAAAAAACTAGTAAAAAGACTATCTTCCACTTCAGCCATCCAGAATTATGATGATGAAAAAAAAATGGCTGAAGTGGAATATAGAGATTACACTAGTTATATCTATAATGTAAACATACTTATCCTTACGTAAAATATAGTTTATCTAAATTATAACCATTGCGTTCTGCCAAATGCAAACTGTCAGAAGTCTGGGTGATTAACTAGTTATAAGAACAATATATTACTTTTTAATTTCATCTTCTATATCACTATCTGTGAAAACTCAGGACTACTAAAATAATAATAATTATAATAAAATAATCTAGAAACCTGTAGGCATTTTACACTGTTACCTTTCGAAAACTAAATCAAGTGTTAGACAATGATATTATAAATAAGATGAAAGTAACATTTATACATATAACGTTCTGACACGTATTGGAAATTGGAAGCCTAATGTACACGACTAATTTTAATACAGGTTGGGTTTACATATTGTAAGTGTAACTGCTCTCGAGCACATGAATTCATAGGACCTGTTGCTAAACCTTACATGAGAATACAGTTTTAAGCACATACTGTATTTACTGTTTTTGAATTTAATACACAACACTTACACTTTTCTGAGTGTCTATTCGTAATGTAAAAAAGACCTTTCTATAAACAATGTGAGGATACAACAACAACAACAACAAAAAACATACATTCGGAAACCACAAAATTTAATATTGGAAAATCTAAAAAAAAAAAAAA